>JABKBO010000015.1:0-138659 GCA_014182715.1 Eucalyptus cloeziana
GGGTCTGCTATTGACATGATGACCAGCACCATAATAGTTGGTAATATGCTGCTCCGTCCATAGATTTTATTGTTTTTCCAATCCACCAGCTGGAAGGAATTTCTTCACTTTTGGGATTTAAAGTGATAATTTTTTTATTTTTTTTTCATATGTGTAGAAGAAGATAGTTTCTGGGTTCCTTCACCCAATATCAAGCTTGGAGCAGCTCTTTTAGATATTATTTGGCAGTGCATTAACAACGTAGTCTGTTGCAGTTTCATATAAAATCTTTTGGATTCATGCAGTTTTCCTTTATTCCATGTCTTGACCTCCCTTTTGGGCGCCCTTTTGTGTGTGCATGGGTGCGTGTGGAGGCTAATGGCTCGCTAAGTGTTAGTAGGCTTAGCCCAAGCTCTCCCAGACCCACCAATTCATGACTTATGATTCGAATTTGTAATCTGCAAGTCAATATTAAATAGAAGTTGCTACTAATCGATTTGGGGTGAATCGATTAGAAACCCAAGTAATTATTAAGAGAAATATTTTACTCCTACATAACCAGAGAAATTAGAATTGATGACTTAATTGTACTAGTTAGTCACTAATGTCCTTCTAGTATCTAATCTTATTTAAACATCAAGTAAAGCGTTTATGCAACATTTTATACTAATTATCAGTTCTAGGATTCAATTCCCAACCAGATTGAGGAAATAAAAATCCATGCATCATAAGGGTGTAGTTGGAATAAGCCAAAATTTGCTTCCAAGCATTCAAACGCAATTTTTTTTTTTTTTTTTTTTTTTTTTTTGGTTTCAAGGATTTTCCATGTATTTGAGAAAAAAACTATTTTTTTGGCTTTTTCTGACTTTTTTTGGAAAATATAAATTATTTTTAGGTTTTTCTATTTTTGATGTTTTTTCTATTAATTTTTTTTTAATATTAGAATAATATTAAATTATTATAAAAATTATGTGGGTCGAATTCCTGAGTCAAGGCTGACCCGGCTCATTGGCCTCTGGCCCGGCTAGGCCTACAACGTGGGCTTAACTCAAAATTCTTTCAAAAAAAACAAAGCTAGGCCTATTTTCAAATAAAAGAAATGTCCAGCCCATGAACCAAACCAAACAGACCCACTAAAGAAACCCTACTTAGAACCAAGGAAAATCGAGTTGGACAGACTTGCGAATTGGCTTGGTTCACGGCCGGCATCACTTTCCCTTCTCGCAAGACCAACGGAGACAACCAATTGCTTGCTCTAGCGACGCCTTGGCCAACGCAGATCGACGGTTCGGCCTCCGTCCAACCACCACCCTTCGTCGGCACGACTCAAGCCACAGGCACCGAATTGAAGGGTCCGAGCATGGACTCTCTTGGACATTTCACTGAACACCTGGAGTACGTGGGCATAGAGGAGAGAAAAGCTCACTAACCAAGACTCGAGATCATGACAGGACTCACGACATAGAACAAGAAATGACTAGAGTAGCCTAATGACAAACGGTCGAGGCTGGAACTCACATGAGGTGGACGGTTGCGAGCTTCGACCCGATGCACCCAAAACAAAAAAACAAGGCCCTAGCTCACCAAAGCTTTGGGCCTGGGAAAGAAGGCGCAGCGGTGGATCGTTGACCGCGTCTCAATCACGGTGATCAATAGTCTCTCCCTCCTTAGATCTTGCTCACGGATCCCTCTCGCACTCTCTCTCTCTCTCTCTCTCTCTCTCTCTCTCTCTCTCTCTCTCTCTCTCTCTCTCTCTCTCTCTCTTCGTGTATTCCTCTGCAAATCTACCTCTCTTTCTCTAGCTTGCTCACTCTCAAGACACCCCAAATGTCTCTCTAGGGAGGTCTTTTGAGCTCGTACCCTCTGTGTGTCTTCGTGTGTTCGTTTCCTCCACCCAACATCCTATTTATAGGCCAAGGAGGCCAGTCAACAGTGGCTTCAGCCACCAATTCTTAGCATGCTGACCGGTCTTGGTGCGGCCAAACCGACGTCCCTTCAGCTGCCCACGTGTCTGCTCTGCTTTGCATTGAAGACACGTCCCATCCATTACCAGCCTACTCCCCTCTTGCGTGCATCGTTAACCTCTACACGTGAAGCACAATGTAGGGGAAGGAGGAAGGAGGAAGAAGGAGAGAAAAGGGCCAAGCCAAAAAGGGCTGGGCCCTAGGCCCATGCAAAAAAGAAAAAAGGGGCTGGGGTCAAGCCCAAACCCAAGCCATTTCTCTTTTCTTTTTTTTTTTAAATTTTATTTATCCAAAAATGGGGTAAAAAAGGAAAATAAAATAGAAACCAAAACTTAATGGATGCAAATAAAAACCAAGACCTAGGTGATGTGAAAATCATTTTCATAAAGGCCAAATTGGTCCCTAATTTTCCATACAATTTTTATCACATCGAGTCAATGAAGATGGGGACATTGGGCTACGGAAGCATACTAGGTTGATGAAGGGGGACACTGGTCTATAGAAGCACACTTGGTCAATGAAGAGGGACTCTGGGTTACGGAAGCACGCTGTGTCAATAAGGGGGACACTAGGCTAAGGAAGCATGCCAAGTCAATGAAAAGAAACTCCACGCTATGAAGGCATGTTGGATCGATGTAGGGAGACACCGAGTTGCGAAAGCACATCGGATCAATAAGAGGGACTTTAGGTTAAAGAAGCACGCCGGGTCAATATAGGGGGACTCCGGACTACGTAAGCACACTGGGTCAATGAAGGGGGACTCTTCTGGGCTACGAAAGCACGCCAGGTCGATGTAGGGAGACACTAGGTTATGGAAGCAAGCCGAGCTGATGAAAGAAGACTAGTCATCTATTTAGCAAGCAACTTTTCTTGAGTGTATCATAAGGCAAATAAAACTTCAAAAATACCTAGATGACCATAAGCACTCAAAAGGGCCGGAATACTTGGGTAGCCATAGGTACGCAAAGCAGTGTAATACTTGGATAGTCACAAGTATTTAATCATACAATATGGGGACAACTCGGGAAGCGGGATGTCATGGTGATAAGAGAGCATATATGGGTAATTGTAGGCATACAAAGCAATCGAATACTTGGAAAGCTACAAGTATTCAAAAATGCAATTTAGGGACAACTCGGGCAAGCTGAGTGTCATGGCGATAAGAGAGCATTTCTAGGTAGTTGCAGGCATACAAAGTAGTGGAATACCTTGACATTTGGACAGTGGCAGATACTCAAAGACAATGGAATACTTAGGCAACTACTATTATCCATATCTTGAGGACAACTCGAACAAGTCGAATGTAGATAGGAGAGAGTACCTGATGATATCTCTGATTTCTGAAAGTATGTCTCCTATTAGACAACATGTAATACGCACATAGGATTGTACATGCTATAAATTCATGAGTTTAAATAGGGTCCATGCATGACAATCTTATTAGTTTTGTATCACCAAAGTTCCACTAAGGAAAATTTAAAAAGACAATCTTCATTCAGAATGTGGACATCTTGAACATGCCAAATGAGGGGCTTTCAGTCTAAAAGGGCTTTCCACTCACTCTCATTGAAAATGTTATTTTATCCCGACCATTAATGCAAAGTTTAGAAGAAGCACACCTTTTCACTATCATCATGTCGGCGAGGGCTTGAGTATTCTTGTAAGCTGTACAACTTTACTAATTTGAGAGGTCTTTGTCAGAATCGTGATATAGGTTTAGTCAACGACTTATCAAAAGGGACCATCAAGGTCAAGGCTTGCAGCACGATCATTTCCGGGTTTACAAGTCGAGAATCCTACAAGAAGAGATAGAAATAATCTTACTCATACTTCTTCGAGTGATACTTATAAACATATGAAGTCATACATGAATTGAAATGCCCTAATCTGAAAAGACTTTTACAAAGGGACATAATGTATGCTCAGCTCATGGGTTGAGAAACAAAATGATTCAAAATGTGTAAAAGGGCAAGAGTTAATGATTATCTTTGCATTGTCACCGGTCTTTCTTCTCATTATTAGGGATTATCTTCATGGAGGCTTCATTGGCTAGTAACTTTGCTTGAGCATCATTTTTTGCTTGAGGGCATCGGCCTTACTTTTATCAAGCACATTGCTTTTTCATGCCCCTAATTATTACATTTATGGACATTAGCCTTACTTTTATCAGACATTACTTTTTCATGCCCCTAGTTTTCATTTTTATTATTTAAGGATTGGCCTAGGCAAGTTCAAATAAAACACTACTATTAGACTCTTGGGGTTTTCATCTTCAGTCAAGACTCCAGATCATGCTACTTAAATGGTAGTGACTCTTGTTTTACCTCAATGTGAGAGTGAAATTACAAATTCCATAGATATAAGTGCGTAGAATCGCTTTTAATTATTCTATGACACTTAAATTATTGTGGGTGTTCATATGGAATAAAGACACCCAAAAATTGATGCAAATGCGAGTAAGAAAATTTATATCCCCTTTCTTTCCTTATAATGCCGCCTCATCTCCGATCTGCCCTAATGTGGGGTGGTTCTTAAAAGGGGTAATATGAAATAAACTTTACAAGTGTATGAGGCTCAAAGGGAGTAAGCAATGAATAACCTATAGTATTTAGGGTAGAGAAATGAAATGTTCATCATTACTTTAGTTATCGTACCATTCACAAAAGAACCATTTACCTTACAGACATTAGACTTTCTACGCTTCTCTCATAAGTGTATAAATATGGGACCATGTGTGGGATATGACTTGTCTTTCATTATCCCGATGCACCTCATTTAGCATGCTCAATCGATCCCACATTATTCATTCAACTATCTATTTTGATAATCCTAGTGAAATCAGTGACTTAACCAGACAAAATCATCATGCATAATTTATTTTGAAATTGCATGAAACACTTTTAGCATAAGGGAGTTTGTAATCCTAACACAAACAATATTAGAGGTATTTATTAAACAAACTTGTATCTACAGATACGTTAAATTTTGAACACTAAAGGAGTTATTTACAAGTATATGTCCATGGATTGCCCCTATCTAAAGAGGAAATGACACATGAATGATCAGTCAGGGTTGGAAATCTTATCATTGATTTGATGGGCGCGTCTACTTTTACCTCTGCACAAGAGAAAATAAATTACTAAGTAGGGCCAAAAGCAAATGCGAGTTGAGGCTCGAAAGCTTCTTGGGATATGCTTTGGGATATTTGAGACGCCATTTTGCTTAAGAGAGTTTATAAGAGTTTGACATGCCTCTCCTTGATTTGTCATTCGTACCTTTGGTAGCGAGGTGACCTTACAATGGATAGGAGGGAATACATTACTATATGAATTTTCAGGAGTTGAATAATTGGGAGCGATACAACATTACCCTTCGTTGGTCGATTGAATAGGGCCATAATCCTAAGCCTTGAAAAGGGTATCAAGTTCTGCACTTTTGATCTCATTAGGTCAAGCACTTTCCCATTTTTGCAAAAGCCAGACATAAAAAAATAATAATAATAAAAAGAGTAGGCTTTTTACATATGGCAACCTAGTTGCCACTTCCGGGGATCGAACCCTAGTCATTCTCAAACCACTTCATCCTCCATACCACTAGGCCAAGGTGATGGTAATGTCCATAGAGCACTTCGCTTTTCATTTATCCAACAAGCTTTGGGATGATATGTCTTTTCAAATCGAGTTAGGTGAATTTGATATGAGTTACTCCCATACGCTTGTTTGGTCAACATTGATTTGTTCAAATTAACCCATTGAATTTGTTCCTTGAATCCCGATACTTCCTATTAATAGGAAAACTATGTCAAAAGCGAATTTAGAGGGGGGATATTGGAAACGATACCCCTAGGATGACGAAGAGTATTTCTTTTTCTATCCTACATACTTATATCCATTGCTTAGCCCACTTGAGCCTGCAGTGCCATTTCTTTAAACCCAGTTGGTGATCATCCCCAACACTGGGGCAAGGCAAAAGACAGATGAAGACCCTTGAAAGTTCAAGTGTCATTCAAAGTGTAATTGCTTGACGCATCCATTGTGCGCAAGAATTGAAATCAAAATAGAATTAAGGGGCATAAAAAAGCAATGTGTCTGGTAAAAGCAAGGTCAATGCCCATGAAAAGCAAGTAAAGAGAAAAATGCATGAAAACTAGGGGCATGAAATAGCAGGATGACTGGTAAAAGCAAGGCCGATGCCCATAGATGAAAAAAGAGAGTCAAATTGCAAAATTGAATCCCGATGGAGCAGTACTCAGAGTCAAGATTAATGGTGCATTTATAATGACAATCCCTGGTGAAGGAGAAGACCGGCGATGATGCCAAGATGATCATCAACTCTCACCCTTTACACATATTTTAAGCCTAACAATCCTTTTGTTTCTCAACCCATGAACTTGGCCTACGTTACGTCCCTTGCAAAGTCTCTTCCAATTATGGCACTTGAATTAACGTAGGGGTTCACATGTTTTAAGCATCGCTCGAGGAAGTGCGGCAAGATCATTTCTTTATCATTTTGCAAGGTTTTTGACTTGTAAACCCAGAGATGATTACAAAATTGTTCTTTCAATAGCCTTGACTCAAAGAGTCTCTTTTATTAAGCCATTGACTAAGCCCACATTACGGTCCCTATTAAAGACCTCTCAGATTGGTAAGATCGTACTGCTTGCGAGAATACTCGGACCATTGTCAATATGATGATGGTGAGATGGAGTGATGCTCATAAAATAGCCATTCTAAATAAAAGTGAGTGAAAATCCTTTCGAACTGAAAGTTTCTCATTTGGCATTCTTAAGAAATCCATGTCATTATCTTGAACAACAATTCTCTCTTATGGAAATTTTAGTGATGCAAATATGGTAAAATCATTATGCATAAGCCTTGATTGAATTGATAAAAACCTCATTGAATTTTGCATTTTAAGGTAGCTCAGATTGTCTATCTTTTTTTATAAATGCATATAAGCTTTTGCTTTAATCATGTCTAACAGATAATGCTTTCTCAAAAACCCAAGAGCTCCTGACATTCAGATTCCTTTTAGGATGTCTTGTGATATTAGGAGATGAGAAGCCTTCACGAACATTTAAGGTGCATCCTTGATGTTCCAAAATTTATTTTTACCGGGAGATGAGAGACCTCCACTGGATATCTAAATTCCAGAAGACATATCCCCAAGGATCAGAGATGTTACCAGGTAAGTATATCTCTATCCATACCTTAAATGCTTGTCGTTGCACAGGTATTCCCTTTTAAGTATACCGACACTCAATTGAGTTGTTTCCAAAGATTTTTCTTCAGATTCAGTTTAGGCGACCGTAGAATGGTACGAGTCCTAGACAGCATTTATTTCCCTATTTGAGCAACCGTAGAATAGTATGGGTCCTAAAAGGCGAACCTCAGTTTAGGCGACCGTAGAATAGTACGAGTCCTAGACAGCATTTATTTCCCTATTCAGGCGACCGTAGAATGGTATGGGTCCTGGAGGGCGAACCTCAGTTTAGGTGACTGTAAAATGGTACGGATCCTAGACAGCATTTATTTCCCTATTCAGGCGACCGTAGAATGGTACGGGTCCTAGACGGCATTTGTTTTCCAATTTGGGTGACCGTAGAATGGTACAAGTCCTGGAAGGCGAACCTCAGTTTAGGCGATCGTAGAATGGTACGAAACCTAGATAGCATTTATTTCCCTATTTGGGCAACCGTAGAATGGTACGGGTCCTAAAAGGCAAACCTCAGTTTAGGCGACTGTAGAATAGTACAAGTCCTAGACAGCATTTATTTCCCTATTCGGGCGACCGTAGAATGGTATGGGTCTTGGAGGGCGAACCTCAGTTTAGGCGACTGTAAAATGGTACGGATCCTAGATAGCATTTATTTCCCTATTCAGGCGACCGTAGAATGGTTCGGGTCCTAGACGGCATTTATTTCCCTATTTGGGCGACCGTAGAATGGTATGGGTCCTGGAAGGCGAACCTCAGTTTATGCGATTGTAAAATGGTACGGGTCCTAGACAACATTTATTTCCCTATTCGAACGACCATAGAATGGTACGGGTCCTAGAAGGCGAACCTCAGTTTAGGCGATTGTAAAATGGTACGAGTCTTAGATAAAACCAAATAATGCCATACTAGGCGACCGTAGAAAGATACGGGTCCTAGGAAAATAATTTTTCGATCTTTCTCATTATACCTTAGTCTGGATCTAGGTATTTCGAGCTTAAAAAAATCATGACATCTCAGTCTGGGCCCGGATGTCTTGATTTTATTTTTGTCTAAACATTTCATTTTGAATGTAAATGTTTTTCGATCTTTCTCGTTATACTTTAGTTTGGATCTAGGTATTTCGAGTTCATGTCTGGACCCGGATGTCTTAATTGTTTTTGTTTAAATATTTCACTTTGGATGTGAATATTTTTTCGATCTTTCTCATTATACCTTAGTTTGGATCTAGGTATTTCGAGCTTAAAAAATCTTGACATCTCAGTCTGGACCCAGATTTCTTGATTCTTTTCGTTGAAACATTTCACTTTGGATGTGAATGTTTTTCGAGCTTTCTCATTATATCTAAGTATGGATCTAGGTATTTTGAGCCTTTAAAAAAAAAAAAATCTCTTAACATCTCAGTCTGAATCTGGACGTCTCAATTCTTTTCGTTGAACATTTTTCACTTTGAATGTGAATGTTCTTCTCAAATCTCAATGTCTCAATCTTTTACATATTTGACTCTTCAAGGAACCTGAGTAAGAGTTGGGTACTTATGGAGTAAATGGGGATTTATCATGTACCTTAAGATGCTTTATTGTACTGATTGGTAAGTAACTATAGGTACGTTCCTTTCTTTCACATCATGCATTTGCATTAGCATTTCCATGCATCATATAAATTGTATTTTAAAATGGGATTCATTTTCCGACAAAAAAAAAATCAAAAATCAAATCATTTAGTGCATATGCATGGTCAAAATTTATGTTTCAATTTGTCTTTGAAAGCAACCTCTACGAGCTCACCTTCAAAGAGAGGCAGCTGTTAACACCTAAATTTTGGTGATCTGGTCATTTATTTATTACATAGAAAATTATGGATTAATTTTATCCCTGAAAAAATATTAATTGCATAGCATATAGATGTAGGTGCATTTATTTTTAATTTACATGTTTTGCATTTATTTATTGAACCGGTGACTGGTGGATTTAAATCAGTGGTTCTGAGCTTTAACTTGACAGGTCGGACTAAGCCCACGAAGCGAGCAAATTGGCCCAAGCCCATTTTTTTTTTTAATGATCAAGGATCATCTCGAATTTGAAATTTTCCGGGATATCGATTTGAAAAAATTGAAACCCTAATCGGTAGCCTATAAATAGGTTTGTTCGCGTAGGGTTTTGAGTGGGCCACACATTGAATATACGGCCACGATATAGAGAGAAACACACGAGTGAGAAAAAGAGAAAAGGGTCGTGGTCGAGACCCTCCTCGCGGGCGCCACTCTTTGTCGATGCTAGATCCCTTGTGTCCTAGTCCTTTTGCTCCCTGCCACTATCGTTCCATCATCCGCGGCCATCCGATGACATTCATGTTGCAGGCTTTATTCGGCAAAGTTCGCTGTGATCTTCGATAGCGAATTCAATACCCATCGTCTGCATTTGGTTATCACCTCTGGCCGCGTTTCTCTTGCATTGAACGACCTTCCAAGAGTACGCTTAGGCCAGGTGCTGCACCAGATCAGCCAGCTTCTAGGCGACAACCCGCTGCACCTTCAACGTTAAAGAAACATTTTTCCCACCACTCCACTACGTCCAGGAGGGCATGCGAAAGAAGAAATATTCATATTATAAAAGAATAGGTCAACAAAGGATGGGGGTCTTCATGCGTGAAGTTCGCCTGCAACTTCAACGCCCACGACTGCCGATCCATCATTGACCGCCACCTGCTGATTCCATGCCATCGCTGCACCGTCGTTTGCTGCACTGCGCTGTGACCCTTCGGTGATTACCCGCTACTCGTGATCACCGTCGAGGAGCTGTTGCCCGTGTCCCACAACGGCAACATCGCTTGCCTACACTGCTCCGATGTCAAATTCCACTCCCTCGAGTATTTTTGGAGTCCTGACAATTTCTCCGAGTCTGGGCTGCCACCCCAACGCAAGCCGCATCCGTGTGGCCCAGTAGGTTGTCCGCGGAATCCCCAACGACGTATACTGGTTCTTCTTTACAGGTGGAGAATTGTGGTCAAAAGGTTGAAAATTTAATGGGATCAGCGGAGGATGAAAGGATCCCACGGAGCCAACAGTAAAAAAAACAATTAAAAAGAGAAAAAAGAAAGATTGTTTGTGCCTGCGCTCAATCATTGACGAGTCCTGATCCCTATCGAGCTTACAAATTTTTGTTTCGCAGGTCTCGTGGAGCCCATCAGGTGACTTTCGAGCAACCGAGCACCGCCACGTTGCATCGTGAGTAGCCATTCGAGGACCGGAATTCGAAAATCAATATTCGAATTAGGTGAAAATATATCTATTTTGATTTTCGAAAATTCCGTTACCTTATTTGAAATGTTTCTCGATGTATGATTGAAATTCCCAATGTACCGCCTTAATTCGCAATTGCGCACAAATTTTTATTCCATCTATAAGGCTTTAGATGGAATAATTATCCACACGGGAGTAAAATTGATATCTTGATCTTTAAAGCTTAAGATTAATTTATCGATTTTATTAGCAAAATAGTCGACTTTGGATTTCAATTCGAATGATGGATGATGACCATGGATGATTTAGTGTTTATCTTTTAATTGTTTTGTTTATCCCAAAAAATAAAAAAAAAAATTGCATTTGCATTCCATGTAGATTAGAATTGATTGCATGATAGGTTAGTTTTTTTTTTAAGCTGTCGCGATCAAATTTTCGGGTGATCCACATAGAGTTTGGCTAATGGATTACTAAGTTTAAACTTAGCTTGGGCTCTCCCAAGCCCATACCAATTCGCGATTTTAGGTTCAAATTCTTAACATGCAATTGATTTTCAATTAGGAGTCGCCACTAATTTATTTTTGGTAAGTCGATTAGACACCTAAGTAAAATAATGGGAGAATCGTTTTACTTCTACGAACCAGAGATTTTGGGTATGGGGACTTGGTTATACTAAATTTCTCTAATGCCCTTTCGGTACCATTTCTTTTATTTTCAAAAATGTTTTTTTGCAGGTAGTTTGGATTGATTTTAAATCTATTTCCCTAACATGTAAGGTGATCATACAGATGCACAATCCACCAATTTAACACCCAGATAAATAGTGAATAAATTGCAAAACTTACCTCAAACCAACGAAAGCATCTACGATGTTAGATTAGAATTCACATCAACAATCCTAGATATGATTTCTAATTAACACGCAATTATTTAATTTTTGTTGTTTTCATTTATTTAATGAGAACCATGCTTTATGCAATGCTACTAATCTAACATGACATGACATGACATGACATAGCAACATGACCTAAGCTATATGACGAAAGTGAAATATGAGCATGCAACCCATCCTAAAGAATTAAATTGATTTATTCTAAGACAATTTTTTGGTATTTTTCATGAAATTCGAAATTAAAGAAATGCAATAATTAAAAGTGCAATCTAAATTAACCTAATGACTTAATTCTAATGATGGGCAATTTCTAATTAAATGAACCTAGCAATCAATCACTAAATGACATGCATTTCATGAATCTAATTCTATATGACATGCGGATGAATTTTTATTTTTATTTTTTTTATGAAAATTCATAATTAAAATCACTAAAAATAAAAATCTAACTAAAGTGAAACGTTATCTATTCTAAATGCCTTCTAAACATGCGTTTAAAAAAAAAAAAACTAAACTATCATGCAATCAATTCTAATCTACATGGAATGCAAATGCAAATTTTTTTGTATTTTTGGGATAAACAAAACAATTAAAAGATAAACACTAAATCATCCATGGTCATCATCCATCATTTGAATTGAAATCCAAACTCGACTATTTCGCTAATAAAATCGATAAATTAATCTTAAGCCTTAAAGATCAAGATATTAAATTTACTCCCGCGTGAATAATTATTCCATCTAAAGCCTTATAGATGGAATAAAATTTGTGCGCAGATTGCGAATTAAGGCGATACATTGGGAATTTCAATCATACATCGAGAAACATTTCAAATAAGGTAACGGAATTTTCGAAAATCAAAATAGATAGATTTTCACCTAATTCGAATATTGGTTTTCGAATTCCGATCCTTGAATGGCTACTCACGATGCAACGTGGCAGTGCTCGGTTGCTCGAAAGTCACCTGATGGGCTCCACGAGACCTTGGAAACAAAAATTTGTAAGCTCGACAGGGATCAGGACTCGTCGATGATTGAGCGCAGGCACAAACAATCTTTCTTTTTCTCTTTTTAATAGTTTTTTTTTACTGTTGGCTCCGTGGGATCCTTTCATCCTCTGCTGATCCTATTAAATTTTCAACCTTTTGACCACAATTCTCCACCTGCAAAGAAGAACCAGTATACGTCGTTGGGGATTCCGCGGACAACCTAATGGGCCACACGGATGCGGCTTGCGTCGGGGTGGCAGCCCAGACTCGGAGAAATCGTCAGGACTCCAAAAACACTCGTGGGAGTGGAATTTGACGTTGGAGCAGTGCAGGCAAGCGATGTTGCCGTTGTGGGACACAGGCAACAGCTCCTCGACGGTGATCACCAGTAGCAAGTCATCACCAAAGGGTCACAGCGCGGTGCAGCAAACGATGGTGCAGCAATGGCATGGAATCAGTAGGTGGCGGTCAATTATGGATCGGCAGTCGTGGGCATTGAAGTTGCAGGCGAACTTCATGCATGAAGACCCCCATCCTTTGTTGACCTATTCTTTTATAATATGAATATTTCTTCTTTCGCATGCCCTCCTGGACGTAGTGGAGTGGTGGGAAAACTGTTTCTTTAACGTTGAAGGTGCAGCGAGTTGTCGCCTAGAAGCTGGCTGATCTAGTGTGGCACCTGGCCTGAGCGTACTCTTGGAAGTTTGGCTCAATGCAAGAGAAACGCGGCCAGAGGTGATAACCAAATGCGGACGATGGGTACTGAATTCGCTATCGAAGATCACGGCGAACTTTGCCAGATAAACCCTGCAACATGAATGTCATCGGATGGCCGCGAATGATGGAACAATAGTGGCGGGCAGCAAAAGGACTCGAACACGAGGGATCTAGCATCGACAAAGAGTGGCGACCACGAGGAGGGTCTCGACCACGACCCTTTTCTCTTTTTCTCACTCGTGTGTTTCTCTCTATATCGTGGCCGTATATTCAATGTGTGGCCCCCTCAAAACCCTGCGCGAACAAACCTATTTATAGGCCACCGATTAGGGTTTCAATTTTTTCAAATCGATATCCCGGAAAATTTCAAATTCAAGATGATCTTTGATCATTAAAAAAAAAAAACGGGCTTGGGCCAATTTGCTCGCTTCATGGGCTTAGTCCATCCTGTCAAGTTAAAGCTCAGAACCACTTATTTAAATCCATCAGTCACCGGTCCAATAAATAAATGCAAAACATGTAAATTAAAAATAAATGCACCTACATCTATATGCTATGTAATTAATATTTTTTCAAGGATAAAATTAATCCCTAATTTTCTATGCAATAAATAAATGACCAGATCGCCAAAATTTAGGTGTCAACAGAAACGATACCAAATTATCCTTTTTTTAGAGTTTGTATTCAATGACTTTTCAGAATATCTCGAATGTTGGTGATAGCTATTTTGTCTTGTCACGATTCAGCATCCATTTTGATTGGCCCTTCCCATTTGTGGCCTTGTATTGGTGACTGATGGTCGTTGATCCATCTTCAAGGCCTTCTTTCTGTGGAATTTTTTTCCTACCTTTAATCATATGAACATCAGCAACATTGGGAAAAATCATGTACCTCAAGTTTCCATGGAATCTAACATAGACAATCAAAACCTTGGGTTTCTAATCGCAATGACTTCTCAATGGAGTATCCGTCTAGAACAAGAAGTGAGGTTTCTAGATTCTAAAGTCATAATCTAGAACGGGGGGCTAGAGATCGCCTTGATTGTCTGGATTTTCTCCCTATTGACTGTAGACAATTCAAAGGAAGAAGAGGATTCCTTCTCTGTGCTTATTGGCTTGCTGAAGCTGAACATCCTATCAATGAAATTGCAATGTCTAGTCTCTTAGGATATGTTGTGCAAAGTAAACACCTCTCATACTTGAGACAAAGTCATGCAAGTGCGAGGTGGAGCGTACAAAGCTCCAGGGACGGCTCGCAAAATGGGGGAGGCCGAGAGCAGCATGGAGGAGGATTCCCAAGTCAACCTATTCTAAGCCACCACAATATGCATGCTTCGAGTTCAACCGTGTGCCGGTGCCTATTATGTCCTATCTTTCATCCCTTGTAAGTGGAAAAGAGATAGAGCGTCATTCTTAAAATTATTGTTAAGGAATGAGACGTATTTTTTGTTTTTGTTTTTCCTTAATGGGGTGACATTTCTGTTTGCCCTTGCTTTCTTGAAAAAGTGCTCTTGAATCCGATGAGTTCACGTAATGTGTAAGTTTCAAATGTCCCCTGTCACACTAAGTCAAGGGGATGATATTCTGAGACACGAAGTAAGTAAATCAAAAATACAAATAGGCTTAAATCTAACATCTACTTTGAAAAAAGTTTTTGGTAATGAAATGTTTTTTGTTTTTCCAAAGATTTTTTTTTTTTTTTGTGGAACATGAGGAAGCCTAGTCCCCATAATTCTCCCTGGATAATATTTTCTTATTATGGTTGGATAGCATCACCGGCCAATTTGAAATACCACCCCATGCTCTTAAAACAAACTATTGGAACTGTACATACATTGAGTCAAAACAAATTATACTACTAGAATGGAAAGTGCAACCGAAACATACTAGATAGGATAAAAAATAGGAGGTTATAAAAACAACCAAAACCCATGAAAATTCCTATGAAATGGAGCCTTTTGATAGTTGACAGTGTTAGCCTCAAAATCAAGCGCCTTTGAATTATTCGCCCCTAGTAGAGTCAAAGTATTCGCATGAGAGGATCATTTCATTGAAGTTACGGAAGCGCAATCCATGCAACCAAGAGTGATGCTTGTGGGGTAAGGCTTTTATGAATAGCTTCATCATTTGTTCATCGGCTAGTTGAGGGTTAGCTTGCACCATGAAAGCCTCCAACCTTTCTACATATGCTTGGAAATCCTCCATTGCTCTTCTTCCGATGCGAACCAAATCCTCGTCAAACAATACAATTCCTATCTTGGTTTGGTATTGATGCAGCGGAAGATCGCTCATTCCAATCTCTTATGAGGTAAATCCTTGCCATGAAGAACCATTGTAATGCAGGCCTCATAAGACTCTGTTGGAAGGTTTGAGTAATGAATGGCGCTTAATTGCAGTACTGAATCATTTCGGCCTAGAAACATTACAAATGGATCATGGGGCAAATCGTGCTGTTATATTTATGGAGATTAGGTACTCTCATTTCTCCGGAAATTGTAATCCTGTGGAGGCAAGATGGGTCCATTGTGTCTTGGTTAGGCAATTAGTCCTCCCATTGCATCGACATTTCATTAATTGTGGTGATGAATTATGCTACTTCAAGGAAGCCAAATTCTTCTGAGATCATTTCATTATTTTCTTCTTGATCAAAATTTCCAATCGAGGATGAGACGTTTATGTCATCCTCATGGTCAGATGACAAATTTAGTAGCCCATTGGGAGATAAACCCTAAAGAGCAAACATTCCCCCTTCTAACAAGCTTTGGACCTTATGCGTGGATGGGAGGCAGTTGTTTGATGAATGGCTAACCTCATCTGTATAACACTGGTAGCTCTTGGGACTATATCAAGGGTGATTTTCAAAACCTTGGCATGGCATCTCATTAGCTGTCAGACTTTTCCTACGTTAGTGGCAAGCGTTGGCGCAGATTGCTTAGGCTTTCTTTTCTTAACACATGGTCTTGACCTTTTGAATAAAGCCCTTTGTTTTGCCAGCTTGAGCTTGTCAAGGGGATTAGGAGATTGTGTAGTTTCGCTCCCGGTCAACACTTTTTGGACCCTACCTCTTACAATAAGTCTGGGAAGCTGTGCTATTGTGCTCCGATTCTAAATATGCTTTATAGTGCTGATCTCGTCCATGGACTCCTTACTAAGCATCTTAATAATGGGATACCGCTTGGTGGTCCCTTCATCATGCAAGGCTACATCGATATTTTCTCTTATCGATTTTTCTTTTATTGGCTACGAGTCAAACTGGATAGTCGAGCTCCTCCCTGACATGGCATGTGCCCTTAAGAACTCATTATCTTTCGTCTTCGCACCTATTAGCTTTTTGTGAGGGGGGTTGATGTCGATGTTGATGTCAATATTATATTCTTGGCGAAAAGCATCCGTCAATTTCTCCTAAGTCTTAGGAAAACCAATCTTCCTTAAAATGTACCACCGCAAGGCGGGGTCAGTCAAATTTGATTGGTATGATTGAATCATCCTTTGAACTAGGTAGGCCTATAAATAGACCTATGGGTGAGAGGCATCAGCGTATGTCTTGCATTCAAGCACTTGAAGCTCTTTTGGAATTTTAACAGCGGCATAACTAGACAAATCAATGGGATCTTGATCCTACAATTAGCTCAGCTTCTTCATGATCCCCACAAAGTGTCCGTCTTGTTGGTCATCCTTTGGCAAGTTTGCTAGTGTCACGAGTGTGTTTTCTCGTGATAGAGCGGCCACAAGGTTGGGCTTGGTTTGAGTAGACTCTATTTGCCTCAAGAGTTGTCGAGGGACAATGGACATTTGTCCCACACCATCTTTAATATTAGCGAGATGATTTTGTACATCATTGTGATTGGCCACTATTGCTTGAGGCCATGCACAGGCGACTAGTGATAGGCGATTCATAATCACCTAGTACTACAAAAAGATAAATGAGCACAAGAGTAAATGAAGATTGACCCATGGTAATGATCCAGCTAATTTTATTATCAAAAGAGGATTTTGTAGACAGGGCATTTCTAACATCTAAACTTGGAATTGAAATGACAAAATGAAATACTAGATATCAAACAAAAGTCCCTTAAACAATGAGACTAGGAACAAGATGAAACTTTCTAAACATTGACGCTGAGGGCAAGTGACCGCTATTTTATATGCGACGAGGGGCCTTGGTCTCGTAAAGCTGTTTGCTTTCTTGGACCGGTTCCGAGACATATACCCAATTTATCCCCAAGTCCTTTTGCATTTGCTCAATTTGCTCTTGTTGACTGATTTTGCTAGCTAGGTCAGGGACCAACGGTTACAGTCTTGCCAGGATGCAGTGATTGTGGATGTAGGATTTAGATGTGTGATGGGCATTTTCTTGTCCCTCGAGCCCTTCAAGCATCATGATCTTTTGCGATGGCATTTGCCCCATGTATCCTCGATAATATGAATCTCGATTGCATAATCACGGCTATTAGGTGAAAATGATTGAACAGATCTTTGTCTTGAGAGGTGGCAGGATTTCTTGAAGGGCTCCATACTGACGTGCCACCCTATTTGGGTAATAAGGAGTAGCACCAATAAGGCCAAGCAACAGGATCAGACTACAACGTTTGTAGGCAAAGCAGGCTCTCTTTTCATGGAATCAACTAGCATACCACGAGAATGTCTCAAGAGCAAGGTCCTTTAAGGAATTTATCCAGTTAAAGCAACTTTAGTTGGGGATGTGTGGTCTTAAAACCACAAATCTCTATAATGGATTTTTGAAATCATTTATTTCAGACGATTGCATGTGGCATGCAAATTCACTTAAGTGAAAAAAAGAACCAGACTTGTAAAATTTCCGAAGAGACCCGCATGACTTTTTTCATGTTTTCTTTAAAACAATTAAGGGATGGAAATGTTTCGGCTAAAATCGACATAATTTTGTCCCCTCAAGACCTTATCAACCACCCATGCCATCAAGGGACTTATGGCATCTCTTTTATTGGAAAAATAATGAACCCAAAAAAAAACTAGGAGGAAAATTTCACTTTTTTGGATCATTGGTTAATTTTCAAAACAGTCAATCAAAAACGGTAATAGGCAGATATTATAGTTGGTTTCAAGAACTTCCCTTACAACATGAATTTCAATTCTTAAAAGTCGCACTAACTCACATAATAGGTTAATGCTTGTTGGTGGCCTGACAAACTTACTCTTAAGGGGCATTCCAACAGCGGTGCCATATTCTTCTAAAGTTAGGATTAGTTTGAACCTACTAAACATATAAGTGGATATCTTAGGGCACCAAAAATGTGCTATTGATTGTAGGATTTCATGACGAACAAAGATTTGGAATAACAACAAGAGATGACCGATTTTGGCCTTCATGCGCTTTTGGGCAAGTTGGTCCAACTAATCCCACCATCTGAAGAGCTCTGCTTTGGGAGTGGGAATGAACTAGATTTTGTCTCTTCCCATCGCACATAAACTGGAATCCGAAAGACTGACTTAAATTGCCATAGGCCAATAAAGTAAAGAGACTGAGCAAAAGAAGGATAAAGAAATCACTTCACTTTTAAAGAAAATAGCAAGCACATAGACATGCGTATGATACTTGCAGCTCAATGTCTAACTAAGAAGGCTTAGTGAAGTTAAGAGGTGATTTGACCGTCGCAATCTCGCGTCGGTGTTAGATCCTTATAACTTTGGCTCTATCTAAAGAATTTCAGGAAAAAGAAAGGCAACCTCTATATCGTTGTCTTGCGTTCATGGTGGTATCTTTCTTAACACCATCCTAAAATATCCTATGGCGGTCCAAGTCCGATGGCTGAGCTGTGTGTGTCACGGTTTATTGGTAAAACATTTAAGCATGTACAACAATTTATAATCACAAAACATTTTATTTTAACAAAATTAAAAGTGATCCTTAAACTACTAGCCTGCACAAAAAATACTAAAGTTAGGGAAACATTTAAACAAGACAAAAAGGCCTAAGTCCACAAAAAATTTCCCTAACGGGTCACTGAGTTGTCGCGACCACCCTTTTGGGTGCCCTTTTGTGCACGGACGTGTGCGAAAGCTATTAACCTCACTAAATGTTAATAGGCTTAGCTTGAGTTCTCCTAAGCCCACAAATTCACGACATATGATTCGAGTTTTTAACCTACAAGTCAAATTTAAATAGGAGTCACCACTAATTGATTTGAGATGGGTCGATTAGAAACCCAAGTAAAATATTGAGAGAAATATTTTACTCCTACGCAACTGAAAAAATTAAGATCGATGACTTGATTACGTTAACTAATCACTAATGCCATTTCGATACCTAATCTTGTTTAAACATCAAGTTAAGCATTCATGCAGCATTTTATACCAATTATTAGTTCTATGATTCAATTCCTGACCATATTGAGGAAATAAAAATCCCTGCATCATAAGAGTGTAATTGAAATAAGCCAATATTTGCTTCCAAGAATTTAAGCACATTTTTTTCAACGATTTTCCTGTATTTGTGAAGAAAAAAAACTATTTTTGGCTTTTTTTTTCTGATTTTTTGCCAAATATAAATTATTTTTAGGTTTTTCTTTTTTTTTTTTTTTTATTAAAATATTTCTTAATTTTAGAATAATATTAAATGATTATAAAAAGGGTTAATACCTTGAAAAACCCCAAACTAATACATCTCGTGACAAATTTACCCCAAACTATTTGTTTTTACCTTTGAAAAACCCCAAACTGGTACACCCGTGACAAATTTACCCGACTAATCATAAAAAAACCCTAAACTTGTACATTTATGACAAATTTACCCCAAACTAATTTATTTGATCGCAAAAACCTCCAAACTAGTAAATTTGTAACAAATATACCCTCCGCTAAATTGGATTAATACAAGAAAAAAATTACAAAAATTGTAAATTGTGACAAACGAAGTGTAAAATCCCAAATTTGTATATCAATTAATTGTCACGTGTCATTTAACTTAATAATTTGACAATAAAATTTAATAAAAACTAACAAAGAGGGTAAATTTGTCACAAGTATATCAATTTGGGGTAAATTTGTTAAATGTATACCAATTTTGGGTTTTGGTGGTTAAAAAAAAGTTTGCAGTAAATTTGTTGCGTATATACTGGGTTTGGGGTTTTCGGGGTATTGGCCCTTATAAAAATGACCCGGGTCAGATTCTCGGTTAGGGCCCACCCGGCTCGTTGGCCCCCAGCCCAGCTGGGCCTGCAACGCGGGCCCAGCTCAGAATTCTTTCAAAAAAAGAAAAAACAAAGTTAGGCCCATTTTCAATTAAAAGAAATGCCCAGCCCATGAACTAAACCAAATAGGCCCACTAAAGGAAACCCTACCCGGAACCAAGGAAAACTGGGTCGGACAGACCTGCGAGTTGGCTTGGTTTCACGGCTGCCACCGCTCTCCCTTCTCACAAGACCAACGGAGACGGCCGATCGCTTGCTCCGGCGATGCCTTGGCCAACCCAGACCAACGGTCTAGCCTCCGTCCAGCCAGCCACCACCGTTGACCATCGCCCTTCGTCGGCGCAACCCAAGCTGCAAGCACCGAACTGAAGGGTCCGAGCATGGACTCTTCTCTTGGACATTTCACCGAACACCTGGAGTACACCGGCAGGTAGGAGAGAAGAACACACTCTAATAGACACTTGAGATTGCAACGAGACTCACGACGTAGAGCAAGATACGACCAGAGCAACCTAACGACAAACGATCGGGGCCAGAACTCGCATGAGGTGGACGGCCACGAGCTTCGACCCCATGCACCCAAAAAAAAAAAAAAAAAAACGAGGTCCTAGCTCACCCAAGCTTTGGGCACAGGAAAGGAGGCGCAACGGTGGATCGTCGACCGAGACGCAGGCACGGTGAGTGACAGTCTCTCCATCCTTAGATCTCCCTCACAGATCCCTCTCGCTCGCAGATCTCTCTCTCTCTCTCTCTCTCTCTCTCTCTCTCTCTCTCTCTCTCTCTCTTCGTGTATTCCTCTACAGATCTACCTCTCTCTCCGGCTTGCTCGCTCTCAGGAAGCCCCAAATGTCTCTCCGGGGAGGTCTTTTGAGCTCGCTGGCATCTGTGTGTCTTCGTGTGTTCGTCTCCTCTGCCCGACGCCATATCTATAGGCCGAGGAGGCCGATCGATGGTGGCTTTGGTCGTCGATCCTTGGCGTGCCGACCGGCCTTGGTGAGGCCAAACTGGCGTCCCCTCAGCCGCCCACGTGCTTGCTCTGCTTTGCATTGAAGGCTCATCCCATCCATTGCCAACCTACTCCCCTCCTACGCGCGTCGTCGATCTCCGCGGGTGAAGCACAATGTAGGGGAAGAAGGAAGGAGAAAGGAGGAAGAAGGAGAGAGATGGGCCGGGCCGGAAAGGGTTGGGCCCTGGGCCCGTGCGGAGAAGAAAAGGGGGCTGTGGTCAAGCCCAGCCCCAAGAAATTTATCTTTTTTTTTTTATTTGTATTTATCCGAAAATAGGGAAAAAGGGGAAAATAAAATAGAAAATAAAACTTGATAAATGCAAATAAAAATTAAGACTTAGGTTATGTGAAAATCATTTTCCCTAATTTTCCATACAATTTTTATCATAAATATTTAGTCAAAATTTATGTGTTAACGTTCAATTTGCAAGTTCATTTTTGTTTGCTTCTTGGTACACTTATATGGGGTGATATGTCTAACGAGGTTGCTCATAATACTGAGGAAGATTTAACTACCGTAAAAAATGAAATTCAGAAAGTCAAACCAGAAGGTGGCAAGCAATTGGCATGCTAAGGCATGTGTTCTGTTCAGCTACTCTAGCTTGGAGATTAAAGAAACATGCCATTGACTTCTTGCTTTGCATCTCAGAAGGAGATATCTCACAAGAGAGTGAGAGTGAAACTCTAGATTTCTCATCATTTGTTCTTAGCCATTTAGCTGCCTTGCAAGTATTATAGTGAAAGATCTCGATTGTATGCCATTTCTTTTTGTATATTCTTCTTATCATTAATGTGCAAAATCTAGGGGATTGAGAACGTCATCATGTACACATCCGATGTTGTGCTAAGGAAGAAAGCTTTTGATGTTCTGAAAAGGGTTAGTGTTTTTAACTTAAGATCCTCTACTCTTGCATCGCTAACCAGCTCGTCGCTCTTGTAGTCCATTTCTCTCTTGTTGAAGTTGTGCATTTATTTTCCAATCTCTAGGTGCTTGCTGATATTGCAATTTCTCAAAGGTTTGATGTCTTAAAAGGCCCGACTACAAATTGCAACTCTTCCTCTATGGTAACTGCATTAGAGGCTGCTTAAATGACATTAGTGTATTTTTTCTTTACATGGAAAGACGCATAATGTGATCTGATGGCCTACAACTTGTGTGGGTTGCCATCTTTCTAGATATTGTTAGATAACTGAGGCATGCCAAAACTACAAGCGAATTGTCCCAAGGAAATGTTGATAAAGTTTTCCATCAGACACCACTTTAGTTTGCTTATGTGCTTGAACTAGTGGAATTGGTTTTGAGGCCTTCTAAGGGAGGCCCTCCAAGTCTTCCTGAACAAAGTGATGCGGTATATATGACTCCTCATTATTGATTATTTCCATATTGTCTGCTTGCTCGGATGATGGTCACTCCTTATTCCTTTTTGAGTTGTGACGTTTGCCATGATATAAACTCCTTTGAATGGGTTTAAAGCTCATTGGTTTTCATAAGACCATTGAATGCTCAAAATGAGTAGGAATAGCAAGCTAAAAAAACCAATTGAAAAGTATCTATCTTTCAATGTTAACTTTCAAGATGCGAAGTTGAGGGAAGTCTATATTTACATGTGACGCGCAAGAACACATTCCAATTTCTTTTCCAGATAAAGCTTATGTCCACAATCTCTCACGTCCTTGTACTATAAATGCCAACTGGATCTTAGTGTTGTTCACTTTTCTGTAATCAATCTATCTACTAGTCATTTGAGCCTCTTCCATTCTGAGCGCACAACCTCTGTGATATGTGGTAGAAGTGTGCTAATAAAAATGTGTAGGCAAACACATTAGAAACGAGTTCACGATTGTGAATGGTATTTTTTCATGGGATTACTTTACTTAGGCAAAAGAAGTCCTAATCTCTAGCTTGCTGCTATACTAGCTTTCTAAGAATTCAACCCGGTTTGATGATTCCACTATTGCTGATAGCCTGGCTTGTGGCAGCCTTTCTGGTATGAATCTTCAGCCGGTGATTAATCCATATGACTAGAATATGCTCATGGAACGTATATAAGAGCTACTTCCTGAAATGTGTATTTCACTTCCTTTCTACTTTTCCTGAATGTCATCATCACAGAATGATTCTCATAATAGTATATCATACGGTTCTGAGTTCAAAGAATTGCTGAATGTCATTTGGTAATGGGTTAAATGAGTGCTTCTGGTGACACCCTTCTACAGCAAACTTAGTTGACTATTCATAGATCCTCTTGATTGGGTTATTTCTTCACAACTTTCCTCGTGTTGGTCGCTGTTAGGACTAGAATTAGCACCTAGAGGGGGGTGAATAGGTGACTAAAGCGATTTTAACAATTTAATCCTGAATAAGAGATTAATGTATTAAAAACAACAATCGCTGCAAATGAAAGTAATGAAAGATAAAAGGATTAGGGATAGAGAATCAAAACTCGATTTATAGTGGTTCGGCTTAGACCAAGCCTACGTCCACTCTCCCACGCTAACAGCCTTCTTGGCTCGGATTCCACTATGCAATCAACAAGAGATTACAACTTTGAGTGCAAACACTTAGTAGTAGATCACACTATCTCACTAAGTCACTATTTTGGTATTTCTCTCAAGATCACAAACGTTTAAGCTCACAAGAGACAAGTGTATGATAGAAGTTGCTCAAACTTTGGAATTATAAATTCTACGCTTCGTCTCTTACTTGCTCATCGGTCCTTCATCTCGTTAAATACTCCTCCACTTCCAAACTAACCGTTGGACAGTATCTTGAGGATCGTCTTCCAATATACCCATTGGACAGCCCTGTATCTAGAAGATTTGGTAGCCGTTGAGTGACAAAAGTAGAATCTCAAATTGATTCCGATCGCCCGTACAAACGAAATCTTGGTTTCCATAAGTAAAGCTTCTTCGTATAGAAAGTTCTTGTCTTCAAGATCTAATTGTCAATCAATTAAATCAATCAAATCAATCTTGATGTAGAATCCAAACCAGATCACTAGCCGTTATATCTTCGGGGCTTGTGTTACGTTTTTGTCGAACTGGATGTAAAGTCTCGAGAGCAATAGACTTTACAATCCGAGTCCGACTGCGATAGACTTTGCAATCTAGGTCTCGAACAGATTTAGCTTTAAGGTCGAACACAGTCTGTTATGTTCGCTTCAAAGATAGAGTCTGTCTTCTAGTTCGGCTTGAGCATAGAGTCTGTCTTGGTTCTTCATTCACGTTCAGTCTAAAATTTGTCGAGTTGACAAACTTCGATGTAGAACAGACTTTGACACTAAAGTCTAGAAGTCTTCAGATTTTGACACGTAAACTGGAAATCTTCATAATATACTTTGGACATGTGTTCCATTCAGTTTTCTGGTCATCTTCAGAATTTGACAATATCATTTACATGTTTAATCATTTGCATAGTCTATTACTCAACCATCAAACATGTTAGTAGCCTTTGATTTATTTTGTCATCTTCAAAACATCATAAGGATTTCCCTAACAATCTCCCCTTTTTTGATGATGACAAAACAATCTCTGAATATGCAGATTTGTAAACACGCTTTTAAAAATATTAATTTAAATAAAAGGATATCAAAAGATAGCAAATAGATTGAGCATAACAATTTATAGAAAAATAATCACAGCTCAATATTATGCAATACATAATATTAACCAATCAACACATATGCATATTCATATTCTCTCCCCCTTTTTGTCATAATCAAAAAGCGATAACAAAAAGTCATGTAGAGAATATAAAGCGATAGCAAATAATTTCCAAAAATAAGCTTTTATAAATCGAATATTAAAAATATGCAATATAGCTCACTTCGATCATATATATCAACAAATATCCAATAAAAATCACGGGTGCATTATAAAATTCACTTAACCCATTTTGTCATAATAAAAGATAATATTAATAAGAGATTTGTTATGACAAAAGGTAAAAAAAAATGTACTAACCGGATTTTGTAGAACTTGGTAAGTTCCAACACATTTACCTTTTCCTTCATTCCATAATAAATAAGATCACGATCAATTCAAAAGATTTTTCCATAATTGATCAAAGCTCCCCCTCAATTTGGTGCCTTTTGAGATGATCACGATTCTTTCCTTTCTTTTGGATTTGCTTTCTCCCCTGTCATCATGACAATATTTGCGAATAGAAACAATTTTTGCTTGTGCACGTTGAACAGAATATTTTTCCAGCATTTCCATTGCAGCGACAACATCTGCAACGATCATTTGCATTTTGAAATTCGAGACAAAAATTTATTTTCTTTAATCAAGCTCTTCTCGAATTCAACCTGCATAAACTTAACAAACTTTTTGCACAAATAGGCTGTAATAATATCCACATAATATATAATGCCCTTTTTTTTTTCACATAAATAAATTGAATAGCATATATAAGATTATCAAATATTTAAAATCAGAGCTACTCAACATTTCATTTGACACATTAGGGATTTCCTTAACAATTCGCAAAAACATCACGTAATACCTTCCTCTGATTTGCGGATCAAACTTGCTAGATATAAGATATCTTCTAAAATGTAGTAAGAATATCCATAAATATGCAATAATATATTTCGAGATCAAAGGGATTTCCTTGAACATAAATCTCAAAAATATATTATAAATGCATTTCATAGAAAGAAAGATGATATTGCTATTACGTGCCAAATCAAGAAAAAAAAATATTGCAATGCCTTATATTTATGAGAAGAAATATTTGCAATATATAATTCATAGGCAATCATCTAAAATCATGATAAATGCATGTAGAGGTTTGCAAGACAGGATTAAAAATATTCTCTTACCCAAGGTATATGTTTGCAATATACCATTGATTAAAAAAGATTATTACCAATCTTCGTAGGAGATACTTTTCTGATTGCACCAAAATCTGCATAGATTCGCAATCATTCTTGCCTTATTGAATTTCCTGCAATCAACTCATTTCCCTTTTTGGTATCCATCAATTTGGATCCTTCCATGACGTTAGAGCAAAATATGAAATCTCCATAGATAAACAAATATTCTTTCTTAATTCATCATAATGAAGTATTCAAAGAAAGAATAGTATGCACAATGATATTTTGAAAGATAAATTCTCACTTAGTCATAGTACCATAAAAACAGAGAGAATAAAATTCTTGAATATCTAAGCATATCTTGCATCATCACGTAAAATAGATTTTCACTTTGCAAAAATATGACTATATCCGAGAGTATAAAATTAGACAAAATAATTTGAATTATCTCAAATAATCACACGTATTAAATCAAATCTCAACGCACGAATCACAAAAATAAATCACACGAATCTTTCTTCAATAAAACAAAAAATGATCATTATAAAATCTCAATCAACCAAGGATATATCGAATATCAAGTATAATGAGAAATTTTAAATTGTATACTCAAACCAAATTGAGAAAAAAAAATATACATTCCTTACCAAACTCTCCTTCTTCTCTTCCACCCGTTGTATTCCTTTCCATCAAAATACGGTGGCCTTGTGTTGCTTTGTCCCTCCATAAGTCCTGGTGCCAAGATACTAGCCATAAAAGATCTTTAGCTCAAAAGTAAAAACACTTGTATAAATCGAGCACTTGGCTCTGATACCAATTGTTAGGACTAGAATTAGCACCTAGAGGGGGTGAATAGGTGACTAAAGTGATTTTAACAATTTAATCCAAATAAGAGATTAATGCATTAAAAACAACAATCGCTGCAAATGAAAGTAATGAAAGATAAAAGGATTAGAGATAGAGAATCAAAACTCCAGATTTATAGTGGTTCGGCTTAGACCAAGCCTACGTCCACTCTCCCACGCTAACAGCCTTCTTGGCTGGATTCCACTATGCAATCAACAAGAGATTACAACTTTAGTGCAAACACTTAGTAGTAGATCACACTATCTCACTAAGTCACTATTTTGGTATTTCTCTCAAGATCACAAACGTTTAAGCTCACGAGAGACAAGTGTGTGATAGAAGTTGCTCAAACTTTGGAATTATAAATTCTACGCTTCGTCTCTTACTTGTTCATCGGTCCTTCATCTCCTTAAATACTCCTCCACTTCCAAACTAACCGTTGGACAGTATCTTGAGGATTGTCTTCCAATATACCCATTGGACAGCCCTGTATCTAGAAGATTTGGTAACCGTTAAGTGACAAAAGTAGAATCTCAAATTGATTCCGATCACCCATACAAACGAAATCTTGGTTTCCATAAGTAAAGCTTCTTCGTATAGAAAGTTCTTGTCTTCAAGATCTAATTGTCAATCAATTAAGTCAATCAAATCAATCTTGATGTAGAATCCAAACCAGATCACTAGCCGTTATATCTTCGGGGCTTGTGTTACGTTCGTCGAACTGGATGTAAAGTCTCGAGAGCAATAGACTTTACAATCTGAGTCCGACCGCGATAGACTTTGCAACTGGTCCCAAAGCATTTAGCTTTAAGGTCTGAACACAATCGGTATGTTCGCTTCAAAGATAGAGTCTCGTCTTCCGGTTCGCCAACTTCAGATAGAGTCCGTCTTCTAGTTCTTCATTCACGTTCGATCTAGAATTTGTCGAGTTTATAAACTTCGATGTAGAACAGACTTTGACACTAAAGTCTAGCGAGTCTTCAAGGCTTTGACACGAAATCTGAAATCTTCAGAATATACTTTGGACATGTGTTCCGTTCAGTTTTGGCCGTCTTCAGACTTTGACAATATCCTTTACATGTTCAATCATTTGTATAGTCTATTACTCAACCATCAAACATGTTAGTAGCTTTTGATTTATTTTGTCATCTTCAAAACATCATAAGGGATTTCCCTAACAATCGCTTCACCCCTTAATTAAAACTCTCTCAATTTGCTTGCGAAGAAGCTGGTTCATAAATGCTTGAACTAAGTGGCAGAAAGAAATCTCATGCCTACTTTCAACTTTACATGCTGTTATCCGTACACCTTATGTACATGTAATTGTAGTGATACAGGGCTCTTGTCTGATTTATGCACATTACGGTCGTCCTTTGAGTTATTTACCAGAATGATTCCCCACACCTTATAATGATTATTCTGCCCTTGCATGGATAAGATGCTACTAAAAATGATGAATTTAATGAGAAGAGCAACTAATTGGAGCTGAGTTTGAGATTGCGAAAGATGCATATCGCCCATCAATTTTACGACCTATGAACCTTGCAGCAGCAGAGTCAAGCTCGAGAGAGGCGCTATTGTCTTTCTCAGTCTCCAGCTTGAGAATTTTCAATCTACCTTTTGAACATATCATTTTTTCTTAGATCAAAAGGGCTTTTGTAAAGTAGATTTCCTTATGGAACTCTCCTTGCAGGCTTACTCTATCGTGTTCCACTTATTCTAATACAAGTGATTCCTGGGGCATTACTTGGGAAGGAAAATGAGATGCCTAAATCATACAGATATAAGAGTTATTGTTTTCACCTAGTATTTGATTCAGACATTTATTTTGCTTCATATTGTAGTTTCGTGCGAATTCATTGATTTTTGATTTATTCTTTATTCCCGTACTCGACCATCACCATTTTTCCCCTTTTTTCACCTAGTATTTGATTTATCCTGCTCGAAACTAGAGATGAAGGGAGAGTTAGCTCAGAACATGAGATGGATTGGGATTGTTGTGAATGGCCGCATTAGAGACGAGGACGAGATCAATGAGTGTGCGATTGACATTAGGGCTTTGGCTTCGCATCCCATGAAATTGAGCAAGAAAGGGAACGGGGAAAAGCACGTCCTTATCTACATTGCCGACGCACTAATCCATGACGGTGAATGGTCGTATGCAGATAGCGATGGGAATTATTGTCTCCAAAACTGAACCATCTGTATGAGGCTTTAAGAGAGCTTTTTCCGGAGCAACTCAACAAGAAATTGTACTTCGCCAAATTTGTTTCCTTCCATCATTGATTTCCCATTTGGTAGTGGTCAAAGCCAGTGGGCAAGAAATTCCAAGTTTGTTGTTATATGCTGAAGGTCGTAAAATACTCCCAATGCGAGCTGGAATAAAACGAAAATGAAGTTTGTCCACATTCGTTCATTTGTACGACTCACGCCCTTCATGTTTTATATACAAACGCCAGCCACTCGGCATCCTTGAAGGCTTAAAATAATGACCACCTATCCCAGCAAGTTGCCAAAGTTATTGGATAAAAGAGATGGAAAATAGAAGTGAACGCAGGAGCCTTTCACAGGATCCAGTTATACAAGTTCGGCAACAATGCTCAAAATCCATAAAGTTAATATATAGAGAAACTACAAGATGCTAAAAGCTATACCAGGACCATCATCTCAAGGCAACACCGAAAGGTCAAAACATGCCAATAAAATATAAAAATCTTGTAGCAAATCACTATCGTTAGCCCCGGGAAATACGAAACGCCCAGAAGGGTAGAACATCCCAAGCAAATTGTGAGAGGAACCTCAGTAAAATGCGAATGTATAAAGATTTCTATTTGATTTTGATTTCATCTCCCTGATCACATCTTCTATGTGGTATAGGCCTCATTAAAGAAACTCGCTTGATATGTGTCGGCCCTGACCTAGACTATGACAGTAGGCCACAAATCAAGCGCAATGCCAGGAGAGATGCAGAACCATAATCAATTGAAGGTGGTCTAATAGAAACAAGGAATCTTTCGAACAAAGGGCGTCCTTCCTCCCCTCCTACTGTGTCTGTCATAAGCGGTGTTGAATTTGTCAATTAGCTCGTTCATTGTGCTGCAAAAAGGAGAAGAATTATCTGAGTTTCTGAAATGAAGCCTTGCAACGTCCAGAGCAAACCCACGCATCGACAAGTCAATATCAATCCAGTCATTATCAATTTGTCTGTGCGCCATAGAAACTTCTAAGTTATGAAGCGAACAAACCAAAATTAAGCATATTTCACAAAAGAAAGCTCTCGGCTTCGCTACTTTCCCCAAAGCTTAGCTGACCTGTACCAATGGTTTATCATGTTCCAAGGCTTCCTATGGACAGAATAACTTTGAAACCTTGTGAAAGAACAAATGGATTGTGTTGCTCAAGGCCAAATATTGGAGAAGGTTTTCCAACACCATATCTGCCAGGAGCAATTCCTAACAAGTAGATTGCACGAAAAGTCGGATATTAGGGAGATGTCATCTAAGTCAAATTGTTCCCGATGAAAATTACAACTTATAGTATATATTCTTCCAAATTCGCTAATAACTGCGTCACAGGCACATGACAGGTGTAGTTTGATTTATATACACAATCCTCAAGCCTTATCACCCAAAGATGGTCCGGAGCAATATTTTAATCCTAAATCATGAAGCCTGGACATACTCCAAATATGTCAAAAGTAAATAATTCAGAAGTTCGTTCATACCTCGAGCAATTGGTGAGCATGGCCAGGTAAGTAATCGGCAACATATCACTGTACTCCTCAAAGAAAAGCAAATTGGAGAAGAATTTAGGCAAGAAAGTGAACAACAAAATTATTCGACAACTAACATATAAAAAGAAATTTAAAAAAAGGACACGAAACCTCAACTTCAGGGCATTTAAATCATCACTAAATCATGGATCACTAATAAAGTAAAAAACGATTATGGCCAAATACCTTAATAGTGATGGATTTAGTAAAACGAGCACGATGGAAGATTATCGGACGGATTACCGCCAACACTAATGCCGGTTACTAAGCTTCCCTCTGTTGACGATGAGTTCGCAAACGTGATAATCAGGTGGTGACAGCGTGCTTCAATAAGCACAAAGTCCCCCTTAAACCACGGGCGAATCTCAGTCGTCCCTAGCATCCGCAGGCCCAACCCGACCACCACCATCCCTCGAGACCTCCGCTCTAGATCCATCTTCTTGATCACCGACCCCTTCGCCTCCGCCTCCTCCTCGGACCTCTCTGTCCTCAGGGTCGCCTCTATCACAATGCTGCCGGGTGTCCGCAATACGATTGGCTCCACTAACGCCACTGCAAAGGGCCGCGCCGCGTCCCAACCGTGATATAGGAAGCACTCTACTTGATTAAACAGGTAGGTGCCGTGAATGTCCAGTCTCTCCACCAGCAGTGTGGCTTCCCACTTGGCGTTGGACACCCTCACCCCAGTAACCTTCAAGGTGGGGTATGAAGGCCCAATTAGGAAGCCACCGACTAATGGGAGGACCACTAACACTACCCCAATGGCCACCACGCCAGCCATCATGAAGCAGAACCCCTCCCATTCGGAAAGGCCGTCATCACACTGAGGCGGGTGGGAGCGTCTGACCGGCCCAGCTTGACGAGGGGGCCTACCGACGGACGACGCTGCCAAGAGCGAAGGAACTGCCGCCGAGCGCGAAGGACCTGCCGCTGAACGCGAAGGACCTGCCATGGGACGTGAAAGACCTGCCATCGCTGAACGCGAAGGACGTGCCCTAAGACCTGCCGCCGAACGCGGAGGACCTGCCATGTAACGCAAAGGAGCTGCCATGGAAAGAGGAGAGGGTGGCGGCAGAGGACCAGATGATTAGGGTTTTGTCGAGGGAGGCGGACGCCAGGAGGGTGCCTTCGTTGGAGAACTTGACGCAAGAGACGCCGCCGGTGTGGCTGGTTAGGGTCTTCAGGTGGCGGTAAGGCTTGTAACCCGGCGAAGGCGTGACGGCGGCTGCGCCACCGGTGGTTTTAGTTTCTAGCGATTCTTCACTTTGGAATACGGCGGAGACAACTTTGGAAGAGGAAGTCTCCAAGACGAGTGAATATTAAAGTTGCAAAAAATTGATTTCTTTTTTTTAAATTGCGAAAAATTGATTAGAAAATCATTCTGGATACCCCACCCAATCCAGAATTGGAAAATTCTAGAGAACCTAATCCAGAATCGGTTGGAAACTTTTTATCATATTGAGACTTTTATGCATTGACGTTAGAATTCGTCTTCTAATGTCACAATCAATTGGAAACGTTTATCTTTATTGACTTTATATTTCATAATACCATAAAATTTCAAATTAAAAATAAAGAAAACACTCAATAAAATATAAATTGGCCATATGTGTGTGAGAATAATTTTTTATAATGTTATATCTAACTTTGGAAATATTAGACTTCAGCTTACTTAGACCCATATAGCTATTTAATGTTAATCACTAACTGAAAATAAGCCAAGACATTTAATGTATTATCTCTCTGATTTTCATTGCTCTTTTTTTTTTTTTTTTTTAATAAAGAAAACCCCTCACATCATACCGTAAACAAAAGAAAAATAACTCAATTTGTAAGGAAAATTTTGAAATTGTTCATTATTTTTGCATAACTATAAGATTAAAATGTCAAATTACTCCTTAATCTATATAAATGTTATGGCTATCTATAAAGGTTATGACTATCCTCTAACAAAACTAAATTGTAATGGATAAACAAAAACTTCGAATTTGAAGGTTCTCGTGTTCTTATTCTTTAACAGCATTCTTCCAAATTTAGGAATTATGGAATTTTTTAAATATAAAATCATAGAATTTTGTTAACCAGATCGATATGCAAGCTAACTCAAATCATGTCAAACTTTATCTTCATTAAACTAATCATCATAATTTACAAAAAGATTACCTTGTTAGTGAAATAAAATTCAAGTTCGGTTATGGAAGAGACATTTAAAACTAAAAATCTCGCTCCTCCACAATTTTTCGCTCTGTAAGCTCTAAGGTCAATCCTAAAATATGCATACTTACTAACGTGCCCCTTGTGCCAACAATCTCACGTTGCCATTGCTTCCAAACAAATCGCTACCCGCAATGGGAACATCCAACCTCCACAACCAAACACGAGATAAAAGGTAGTATCATCTGTCTACTTCTTTTTTTAATCAAATTATATGAATTTTAATCACTAAAATTGGTATCGAAAGCTAATCCGTTAATTTAAAATCACTCCATTTAAGGAAAACAATTTAAAATGATACATTAATTATTGTGTACCCATACGTATTCAGATCGAAAGAAGTTAATATTAGGTACTATTGCATATAGCTTAATTAACTTCCCTTAGCATATATTACAAAACACGATGGGTTTATCTATATGTTGAAATAATTTTTTTCCATCATATAACTTGTATTCAGAGTACATTAAGGAAAGCCACATTCGAACGTTAAAAAGAAGAAGGAAAATTACAAATTATCTATTTTTTTAACCAAATCACAACATAATATTTTCTAGTTTAATTATTTCATAGCAAAGTTGAGAAAAGTACCGGATGCACCCAAGGAATGTCGTAATTTCATTTATAAAGCATAAAGGGAGTTACAAATTAATCCCAATATTGGTTTAATATTCTCGTATAAAATTAACTAATCCAGCTATAAACTAGCTATAATTTACTAAAACTGCATTTCTCAAACTAATTGAACGTATTACTTGGTGAATTTTTTTTCCGTTGGACCAAATCAGATTTACTTGAAAAGTATCAATTCCAGTTTAGCTAGTGGTGGTATATTCATCAATAAAATGTATATTTGGAGTGGCATTATTTCAATTACTCTTATTGTTTAAGGAAGAGGAAAAGAGGTAAAATCAAGAAATCATTCACAAATCCCTTATTAATATATTAGTCCAGATATAAATCAGCTCTTGTGACCAAAGATAGACGTTGCTTCGGATGTCTATTATTGTCAGGGAGTCCGCCCATGATTTACAATAAATAATCTGATAATTCTAACTCACGGAAAAATAGTAGTAATAAATAAAGACGGCAACAAACGGCCCCTGCTCACGCCGTTAACGAAATAGTCAAAGGTAAACGGATCCAACGGCTGTTCTCGCGCCACGAGAAATGGTAACTCCTCCGTCTCGTTTTCCATTATTTCCCCATTCGGAAACGTGGATCCCACGAGGGTCAATCCTCGGTCAAAGGACGCATATGCCCCTTGGCGTACCCATTAATTCTCTACCTGTGTATAATTACAACAATGAATTATTGATTAGGTGCATGATATCTCTTTAATTCAACTAAAGAGTGAACCACTGGGATTCGCCCTAGTGGCCACTCTTCCAACATGGAAGGGGGAGGTGAGGGGTTCAAATCTCCACCTTCTCAAGGAGATGGGGTGGGGACGCGTAAGTTTCAAGAGTGGGTTTCGACTCCCACGCCCAAAGAGGCGGGGGCAAAGTTTGAGTGAGTGTGAAAGCGTAGGAATGAGTAGGACTAACAAAAAAAAAAAAAAAAAACCTAAAGAGTGACATCATCTCCATAATACAACCAAATCCAAAGAAAATGGGACTCGAAACCCCGTATCCATTTCATCTATAAACTTCGTCCTTTTTTTTAATCAATTATATATACCTGGATTGGTTGGTTCTTAAAAATTTAAAAATATAAAAAACACACGTCACTTTTGAATCAATAATCATTTACGTGCCTCTATTTTTGTAAATATTCTTTATATACCTTTGAGCAGAACCTCAAATGACAAAAAATGGAATCACTCCTTTCTTGCAAATTTATTTTAGTATCATAGCTTATGATTTGGGTGATTTGGTTTTTAATTGGTTTTAAGCGTTTTGGACAAGTGTGAAAAATTTAGGATCGGGACTTGGACAATTCTTTTTTTTTTAAGAAAACGATACTTAAAGTAAATAAAGATACATGGATACTTGATGTGAAGGGAGCAAAGCCTTTAAAAGCAAAATGCGTGGGGTCCACTTGCGTTCTAGACCCCACCCATGTCCACGCACAACGCCTTCCCTCCTTCTGCGTGCGCAGACACGTGGCGCCACCCTCCATCGTTCTGAACAACGACGCTTCCATCCATGCACTAATGACCATACGCCCCCAATGAAGGGACTGTCTCCCTCACCAAAATCAAAATGAAATTGAAATATAATAAAACTATAAAAAAAAAAAATTGCCATATTAAGGGTCCGTTCGTTTACGGAAAATGACTTTCAGGAAAATGTTTTCCGGATTTTCCGGTGTTCGTTTCACGGAAAATGAACTAGTCAAGGAAAATATTTTCCATCATTGGAAAAACAACATTTAAAGTGGGGAAAACGTTTTCCACTTTTGAAAAGTGGAAAACGTTTTCCATGGCTTCTTCTCTCTTACTTCTTTTTATCAATACATTTTCGTTTTATTTTTATGCTTTCTTTTTATTTTTTATTTTTTTAAATCAAGTTTTTAATTTCTTTTCTTTTCTTTTTTTCCTTTTCATCTTCTTCTCTGGCGGTGTCGGCGACCGACCACGGCGGCGTCGGCGACCGGCCCCGCAAGCCGCGGCCGGCGCGAGGCTCCGCCTAGCCCGATTTGGCGAAGCCGAGATCGGGCCTCCGCCGATCGGGCGAGGCGGAGCTCGCCGGCCCGGGCGGAACTCGCAGCTCGCCAGATCCGGCGAGCTAGGCGGGCCCGGCCTCGCCCGAGCTCGCCGCGAGCTTCACCGAGCTCGGGCGAGCCACGAGCTCGCCGGATCCGGCGGCGGAGCCCGGGCTCCCGATCCAGCGAGCCCGAGCTCCGCCGCCAGATCCGGCGAGCCTCGGGCGAGATCGGCCGAGCCTCGAGCTCGCTGGATCCGGCCACCGGTCTTGGTCGGGCGCCGGGCACGGCCGGCCATCATCAGCGGAAGGAGGCGCCGACGGTGGAAGGAGGAGGAAGAAGGAGGAGGAAGGAGCGCCGGGGGAGGAAGAAGGAGGAAGGAAAAGAAAAAGAAAAAAAGAAAAAGAAAAAGAAAAAGAAAATTAAAGAAAAATAATAAATAATAAAAATTTCGATTTTTTAAAAATATAAATAATTAAAAATTCATTTTTTAAAAAAATATAAAATAAAATAAAATTAATTTTTGGTCAATTAAAACTATTAAAATTCAATTTTTGATAATTTTTTCCAAACAATTAAATGAGCTAACGAACGGTGGAAAATGTTTTCCACTCAAATTTTAGGTTTTAGCCGAACACCGGAAAATAGTCATTTTCCGGAAAATGACTTCCAGGAAAATGTTTTCCGAAAACGTGATATTTTCCGCGAAACGAACGGACCCTAAAAGAAAATTGTCAAAAAATGAAAAAAAATAAAATTATTTACATCAATGCCAACGATGCCATGTAGGACAATCATGTCGATGGCTAATGAATTCGGTGAAAGTTGGATACAATTATAATAGATTTATAATATTTTTGCTTATTTGATTCGTATGAATATGATCTTTATCTATGTGCGAATGTTGTCATTTATTAAATGGTTAACATTATGGAAAACTTCAAATTGGCCAAATGTGATAAAACACTTAAAACCATTTGGTTTTTTTACCACCAAAAATTTTAAATCGATATGTCTCAGTAACAAATTTATCCATTGTTAATTTTCGTTAAATTTCACTGTCAAATTGATGAGTTGGACAATATATGTATCAATTTAGAGTTTTATACTCAATTTGTTACAAATATATCAATTTATGATTTTTCATAATATTATTCCATTAATTGAGAATAAATTTATTATAAATGTATTAATTTGAGATTTTTTTTTAATAATGTGTCAAATTATAGTTTTTTGTGATATTAACTCTTTATTAAACATGTGATGTTTGCCAATCAAGCCACCAACTGGAGACAAAACTTGAGGGTTTGATTCCATTTGAACAATTTATACATTCAACGTCACTTTCGTCGAACTCGATCTATGTATATTTGAAAAGGCCATGTAGTTAGGATCGCTACTCAATATATTTATTAATTTATTGCTACGAAAAATCACTTTATATTTTAAAAACTTAAAAAAAGGTCAAAAGGTGAAAAAGGAGAGAGTGTGATAAGTGTACACTCACGCTATAATGATTATTGATCCATCCCCGCACTTGTCTGTTCGTACGTTGTTTCTATTTTCACCTGTGGTAGCGCCTCCAATTCAATTGGCTTTTATGTTATCATTGTCTTTTGGAAAATAACACCATCTAAAAACCCCAAAGTGACACCAATGTCCTAAATTTTTTAGGACCAAAACCCTCAAATTTTTATCATGGCAATACAAATTTAAGGATTTCGGCAACACCAAAAACTTATTTGATATAGATGGCAGGTTCTAAATATTCCAATTTTATTGATTTAGTTCTCAGTCTTCACGCTAAATTTATAAGTAGTTATTCTGATCAATTTGTGTCGAAAATCATTTACATGGGCGGTTCTAAGTCTAGGTCCATTCATGGTATGAGAGCCATGGTTTCGTTTGTAATGTTATTCGTTCCATACGCTTAGTAGGTGAATCCAGTGCTGAGAAGATCTCTTTACATCATGTCTACAGAACCTGAAATTCTCGAAGCACCTGTCTCTCTTTCTCCATCATCCTCAAACCCTTCAGATTTTCGCGATTTTAATGCTTCTAAGATAGACTATCTCTATAAAGTCTCTCATAGTGATGAAACTAAAATTTCTGAAACCCAACTTCCCCTCATGAACCCTTACTCCGCTTTTGCCAAACCCACTTCATCATTTTCACCTATATGCTCCATTCGACAGCTAATTCGCCAAACCCCAAAGGAAGTAAAGGAGTACGTCTAGTCCTCCATATTTGACCAACATCTCATTCTTGCTACTGAAAATGAGTACTTTGTTACTCTTCAAATTCCTCCAGAGTTTCTTAGGCAATGGATTCAACAGGGATATACTCATGTCCACTATGGAGCTGTTCATTTTGCTCTCACTTTTCACGGTCGTAAAGGCTTACCAATTGTGGCAAGAATAGCATTATTAGATACTCAATTTCTAGAATACCAACATGCTTGCATTGGCACTGTCCAAACTACTTTAAATGTTGGAACAGTCTTCATGACTTTGTATCCAAACTTCAACGTCGCTCTTTCAGGTCCTCAGTTACTTTCCTTTTTGAAAGTTCAAATCCAGCTCACTGGAGCTCCTCAAACTTCTAACTCTGTTGCTGCAACACTTCATTACCAAATGGTTTATCGAGTGCAGAATCATGCCCTTGATCTCAATTTCCATAATGGAAATGAAGATGCTTTATTCATCTCCATGCAAAATGATCAAGCGTCTTGCATCCATGTTCCTAGACAAATCCCGAAAGAAAAACTATCCGAGCTCCTCCCAGAGACTTGGATTACCAACTATGAAAAGCTGCATCAAAACAACAAGCCCTTCCAGTCGTCAAACTCTGAGTTTGTCAGAAAGAAAGATGGAAATGTCTCCATCAAATTTGGCAAGGAAAATGAAGAAAGTCCTTCTATCTTCCAGACTCTTTTTATGATTGAACCATGTCTTCCAAAATCAATTTTTGAGCCAGATCCAAAGAAGCTTGTTAGGCATTTTAATAGTGATGGACATCATGTCCATTACTACAAGAACCGATTTGGTCATTGTTTTTGGGATCCTTTTTTGTCAGCGCTCTTATTGCACAAACTCTCTTGACGAGGTAAACCCAGATAACGGACCTCGAAGAATGAGGAAGAAGCCAAAAGACCAAATGTACCAAAGGTACTTAAATGGATATCCCTCCGTTGATACTTTTGGTGAATGTGATAATTACCAATTTTATGGTTTCCTATGCTCCAACTCCATCACCAAAATTTAAAACTCCATCTCCAGTCTCACCAACTCCACCACCATCACCTCCTCCATCTTCTCGTCAGAGAAGGCCGGCTCTTTCACCATTCTATAAGTCAATCTTAAAGTGGGCCAAGAAACACTCCTACCCACTTGAGGTTCCAGCAAAACCACCATCCACTTCTTCCATCGCCATGTTTCATGACATAGACTTTCCTCCTCTTGTCCGAGAAAGTCCCAAACTATCATTTCCTACTCCAGAAGAATTTATTGATCCACGAGGCAGATACCGTCATACTCTCAAAATACTTGCCCCCACTAATGTGGATGAACATGGAAGACATAAGAGAACTCCTGCTGATGAAGCTGTTCTAAATTGGCAATCGGAGACTCTTTTAGCACAAAACAATACTTTCAAAGCAATCTACTTTCAAAGAATACAGGAGATTCCGTTGGGAGAGATCCAACAAGAAATCCATTTGTGCCTAGAAGAATTGTGTTTAAAGCGCCAGATGGTCCGAACTTACATCACAGATGACAGAGAACTTGAAACAACATGTTCTCGCTAGAAGCTCAAGATCAAATGCTCTAAGCAAGATTGTTATGGTACTTGTGGAAAAGCTTCTCGGAAAAAGAAGCACTTCAAGAAGTTATGGATAAAGAAATCCAAACATGGCCCCAAGAATTTCCGAAGAAAGAAAAAATGGCGATACCTACGCAAAAGGAAAAATTGCACAGGCCACAAGAAATCAAATCGATGCTTCATCTGCAATCAAAATGGACATTTTGCAAAAAATTGTCCTCAAGCAAGAAAATGTCAGAATTATCTGATACATCATATAGAGAATGAAATAGGTATTTCTCTTGACAATGATGATATCGAATCTTTATTCTCTGCTGATGAAGAACCATTCAAACAAACTTTTTGTGTTATCCCTTGTTACCAAACTCCCAGTGAGACCGATTCAGAATCAGATTCTGAAGATATTTTTCATATATCTCCCTCTCTCTCAGAACAAAGCCATGATAAATTTTCAAGCCAAACTCATTGTCCTCATTTCCCGTAAAAATCTTAACCTCAAAGTTTGCCAAACCTATCACTGTCATTGCTCTTATAGATACAGGAGCAAGTTGCTCAATCTTGGACACTAAAGTTCTCCCTGAAGAGTATTGGATTCTTTATGTCAGATATTTCAACTCTGCTTCAGGAGATACTTTCTCCACAAATGTGAGAACTACTCCCGTAACCCTTCAGTTTTTCCCCCATTGTTCCATAACTACAAAAATCTTCGGATCCAGTCTCCTCAACAAAGATTTGATCATTGGTTGGCACATCATAACTCAGATTTCACAGCTTCGTATCATTCCTGGAAAATGTCTTAAATATAAAGATCAATTCTTTGAATTTGTCAACATCCAAAGACTTTTTTCCATTCAAATGAGTCTCGTTAGACTCGATCATGCAAAAGTTGTTAGAATCCTATTCATAATCCAACTCGACCCGCCCGAAATGTTCTCATCATCTATGGGAAAATCCAGAGTTCATTGTTCATCTCCCTTTTAAAAAGAACGAAGATATCAATCCATCAAAGGCAAGTCATATGGGAATGAAGCCAGAACACCTGGCTTTGGCACAGATGGAATGTTCAGAACTACCGCAACAAAGCCTTATTGAAATCTCCAATTCTCAATGGGCTTGTGAAGCTTTTTATGTCAATAAGCGTGCCGAGCAGACTAGAGAGAAAATGAGACTAGTAATCAATTACCAACCTCTTAACCTTTTCCTACAAGATAACAAATTCCCTTTACCATCTAGAGTTTCCCTCTTTACTAGATTAACAAAGGCCCACATCTATTCCAAATTCGACCTCAAAGTCGAATTTTGGCAATTGGGCATCCATCCTGATGACAGATCCAAGACGGGATTTTGTATTTCAAACCAACACTTCCAGTAGAAAGTTCTCCCTTTTGGCCTAAAGGTAGCACCATCTCATTTCTAAAAGGCCATGTGCCGAATTTTCCAACCAATCCTGGCTAGTTCGGCAGTATACATCGATGACATCTTGCTCTACAGTCCTGATGAGTAGTCACACTGCCAGCTCCTTGAGCAATTTGCAGAAATTATAAGGAAGCATAGTATTATGCTTTCTTAGCGAAGGATGAATATTGCTCAAACAGAAATTGAATTTCTTGGTATGCATCTCAACAATGGTACATATTATCCAGGGCCACATATTGCTCAAGAATTGTTAAAGTTTCCTGAAGAAAACTTCACAAAGAAAGAAGTTCAGCAATTTCTTGGGATAATTAATTATTTCAGGGATTTTGTCCCAAACATTACAAAACTGCTGATTCCACTCCGGACCATGCTAAAGAAGAATCCCCCACCTTGGGGAAAATCTCAGACTAAAGCATTTGCTAAACTTAAGGAGATTATGTAGAATCTCCTACCATTAAAGATACCATCAACAAGCAAAAAAATCCTCCAAACAAACACTGGTGATGAATACTAGGCAGTCATCTTGCTTGAAGAAATTGATGGTAAGAGACACATTTATGCCTATAAAAGTGGAAAGTTTTCCCAAGCTGAAATGCATTATCACTCCACTTTTAAAGAAATCTTGGCAGTGAAAAATGGAATAAAAAAGTTTGAATTCCATCTCATCGGCCATCACTTTCTGGTAGAACTAGACAAAAGCAGATTCTAAACTCTCAACTGCTTTGATGGGTTGAATGGTTTTCAAAATATTCTTTTGAAACCAAACATATTCTTGGAAAGAAGAACGTGCTTGCTGACTTCTTGTCCATACTTAAAGCACCAACCGAGATCAACATGTACATCAAGAGACCTGCTTTCCATATACTCAACCATGGAATACAAGATCGAGAAGATCAAAGATTTGCCAAGTTGGAAATACCCTCAGGAGATCATTGAACATATCCAGAATGACAGTCTCGCTAAGAACCTGGAAAACCTCATGTGGCGATACCACATAGACCTGTTCAGACTTAATGGAGGTTTGATTATTTATCCCTTTGGACTAAATGCAGATTATCCGTTCATATATCCTCTAATTTGGAAGGAAGATGATTTCCCTAATCAACTTAAATAGTTATTATGGTTCGTAACCAATAAGTACTTGATAGTTATTGAAGTTTCAACCAGAAGGTTCATTACCAACCTCACTAGGATATTCTTACTTGGCAGAGGAAATGTTGAAAGAGAAAGTGATAAGAATCTCTTAGACTTTCTCAATTGGTTTTATCCTCCTACTAATTGGAAATATCTTATGGAAAAAGAACTGAGAACTATGCAACCGAACCCTGAAGTCCACACCATTCTGTTCTTCCGACGTCCATGGCATTTTTTCAGAAACAATAGTAATGTAATTGATGCCCCACAGATTATAAGAACCACATCCTATAAACCCCACTTGGACAACAAAGAAGCTCAGATTTACAAATCTTATCCATGACCTGTTGGATGTTGTGAACACCAATACCGAGAACTCCAGAGAATTTTGTGCCAGGAAAATAAGACTATTCCTGAAGACGTATGGAATTATAATGTACCAACTGCATGGGATCATTATAGCTTAGCACTTGAAGCCAAGGAAGCACTTGAAGATTTTATACAAGCTGCATCATCACAGGAACATGAAATGACAGACATGGATGACCCAGTACAAACCACTCAAGACCCCTATGCACAATGGGGAGGTCCTTTTTCCAAGGACCCCTACGATCAAGGACTTTTGTCTTTATCCTCAGGCATGGACACATCTTATTATGCTCAGCCATCCAATTGGCCTCAGCCAAGCATTTCTGCAAACATCACAGACGCTGACAGTACCGACTGAGCACAAGAAGAAGCATCCGCATCCACATCACATCAGCTTAACCAAATCCTCTCACTAGAAGATCTTGAAGCTCTTGAATAAAAGTATGAGGAACATCTTCTAGCAACAACACACAACTCATATGACTCGGACTATGACTACAATGCTCGTGATGGATGAGACCGCTGAACAAAACTATTGTCAGTACAATTTCACAGTAGCAAGTTACTGTTCACTTTTACTGTAGTAGTAGGCTAGGGAAATCAATATTCACTGTCACTGTTTATAGCCATGTGAATAATTCCATACCGGAAGTTTCCGGTGCCTCTGTTTGTTTCCGGACCCGTGAGCTTGGTCCTTATTTGTGTGTGACCTCTTATTGTCTATATAACGCAATGAGGGTGAAATGTGTTGGGAAGAGTCCCTTGAGTAAAGTGAGTGTTTTGTGAAAAACTCTCTATGGATTTCTAAACTCCTCTTCTTCTCCAGCTTGGTAGAATCCTCTGAGAAATGCAGTTCGGGTAGATTAGAAACATTATCATCATGGCATCTCTGAGTGTCTCTAGGTTTTGAATTAAAGGGTAAAGTGGTTTTCTGCTAAAATGCGGTCCCTGAAGGGCTTGAACAGAAGTTGTTCGCCCATTGTAGAAAGACATGCCTGCAGAAAATTGACTATTCCTTTCCTGGATTTAGGTCTAGATCCATTAATGCCATTTATGTGGGCATGCCACCAAAGTGGCCTATGCACACTATAAAATAAATATATGACGCATTAAATTTCGCACGTGGTTCTGTTCTCTCTCTCCTCCCAAATGATAAAAGGCCGCATTGGAAAATGCAAATGCATTTCTTCTCTTCGCATGACATCTGATTCGTTGCCCTCACAAGCAATAAAAGGACACATTGGGAAGTGCATTAGAGATCTGATTTGTTGCCCTCCTAAGCAATAAAAGGGCACATTTGAAAATGCAAATGCATTTCTTCTCTTCACTCGAGATCTGATTCGTTGCCCCATCACTTAAGAACATAAACTTTCCATCCTCTCTCTCCATTGCATCTTCTTATTATATCCACGGGACCCACCCCTACGATCCACATCCAATCAGCATCGGAGAAAGACAAACAAACGGGGGCTATGATTTTCGAGGTTGCGAGGAGGGGCTCCATCACGACCGTCAAAAGTGAACTGGCGGGTTGGGGGCCGCCGCCACGTGGCCCTGCTCTGCTCTCGTCTCGTGCCCTGAAGTCTGTCCCATCCCATCAACCCGAAGAAAGAGAAAAGCAGACGTCAAAGCTCGGGGAGAAGAAGAACCAGAAGGTACAATTTTTTTGGTACTCCCTCGTGCGCAGAGGGAACGCACCGATAAGACAGCCCTAAAAGACCCTAAAAACTGCTCGTTTCAATCAAAGGGAAAATTTTTTGACCCCATTTAAAAAAAATGCAATAATCGCTCATATAAAAAAGAAATTATCTATAGGAAAAGAGCTGGAGTAATGGAAATAGATACTTAGAATTCAGCTGCGATTAACCGTGATATAAGTGATCACTAAGTGAATTTGGAATGAATCTCACAATTACGCTTAATTCCTCGGTCTAACTTATTCGTCCTAACGTGCACAAATTTTGTGTGGAATGATATTTGAAAGACGAGGCAGAGGCGCCTATCAGGCGGACTTCACTGATCAAATTAGTAATTAAATACCACCGATCGTGATGGCTCTACTGGATAAAGGCTTCGTTGATCATTCCTTAAATGTGAGGAGTTCGAAATTCAGTGGAGGTGCTTGATGTCTTAAGTGTGATGTTAGGGTGGTGGGTCATCCGCTAGCTTTATCCCGAGTTTATCTCGCTGGTTACCGGCTATATAGAGGTTTCCGGGTAAAAAAAAAATAATAATTAAATCGAGGCAATCAAAAATGCCCTGATGATGTCTAAATCTCATTAAAGCAATTAGACAACAAATCTACCTGTAAATAGCCATCAAATATTGTGAAGTCTAATCGGATGGAATGGAGAGGGCGGTAGGCGAACGGTCGATCTGGGGTTGCAATATTCACGGCGGTTGAGTAGATTGTAAAAGTGGACGAGAGTGACTGGACCTGACAATAGTTTTGATAGTTCTCGGTGGCACATGGCAGTAGTAGGACAACAACTTAACGAGTCAGAACCAGGTGTCCTGCAAATAGATTGAGTCCCCCTTTTGTCTGTAGTGGGTCTGCTTTTTTTAGGTGGACGATGGCTAGGGCTTCTCCAAGCTGATCACTCTTGCTTTTGAAATAGTAATTAATAGTGAAGAAGTGACATTTATGCCAGATACTAATTAAGAGAAACGGTAATAAGACTTGCATTGCCTGTAAGGTTAACTAAAATAACTTTTTTTTTTCTTTTAAGGTCTGTTTGTTTAAAATAAAATTGTTATCGGGAATTTTTTTTTCTCATTCTCGATATTTAAATAACGGAAAACTGATCTATTAATGGTAAATGTTTTTCATGGATTGAAAAAATAAAGCTTATATATAAAAAAAAAAAACTTTCCTTTCTATTAAGAAGAATATAATTTTTCATAAATTATCATACAAATGAAAATTAATTATTTTTCATGAAAATAATTTCAATGAAGTATTTTTCTTTATTATGAAATTTTCAATGAAAAATGGGGGAAAACATCATGAAAAAGGAAATTACCTTCTGAGAAATCATTTTTTTTAAAAATAGTTATTTTTCTTTTGTTTGATCATACGTGAATGAAAATGTTTTTTGTATTTGGATTTCACTTGGGAATAACCAAATGCCATCTCTTTACTCATATGACTTCTATGTATTTACAATATGTCAAGCTTGTTATTGATTGGCAGTATATTTATAATTTTTTGGTAATATCGACAAAGTGGGCGTCGAGGAGACTGTCGCAATGCAAGTAAAATCGAAAAAATTCACATTCAAATGGATAAATTGTTGTCGGGCAATTTACTAGACAGACACTTTTCGTATCCTTCATTTTAATAGGGAAAAAGCTAGGCACGCGGTGAATTTTTTCGGGCGGAATTTAAGATCACGATCCCAAAATTGCCCCTCCGATGCTGCAGATCGAGGACCGGGGGAACATTCCAGAACCCCCGGGGGAAGGGGGTAGGGGGACGCCACGTCACGCCCCTCCTCCAACGGAACAAGAGCTCACGGAATTGGGATAGCATCTATTATTTTCCTTGTACCATTAGTAATGCGACATTCGTTGATTCTACCCGAGGTGAAGTGCGGGATATGCTTTGTCAAGAGGTCGGTTCATGTTAAAAAACATTTGATGGATTCGGTGGCTATCCAAAAGCATTAATTTATGATGCACTTGCTAACGCTTCAATTTTTCAATTTTTTATTTTTTTTATTTCTCGAAAAATATAATAGAAATTTTTGTAATTTTTCCATTATTAAAAAAAGATTTGAAACAAAAATAAAAAACAAAAAAAAATTATTTTTTTGTCCCCAGGAATAAAAATAAAAACAAAATCAATTTCTCGTCCCTTTACCTCCTGCATCACGAGACATCTCTCTCTCTTCTCTCCTTGTCTCTAAGTCTCGTAAAATTTCTCTATCTCATTAAAGTTGTCCTCCTCCTTCTTGCATTAATCAATTGACGGTCGCTGGAGACGGAGTCACCAACACCTTTCCTCCTCTGTCGCCACAACAAGTCCTAATAAATGGTAGGAAAAATATTGTAAGTAAAATAGCAAGGCATACATGCCCGAGATTCCATGACTTTATATTTCTGACTTTTGTAATGTTGTTTATTAGTACTTTACAACATTTTCTATTAATGGTGTTAAGATCATTAAATTCTATATTATTATATATTCTCATTCTATTTATTAGGCCATGCCATTGTAATAATTAGCTAATGATGGTATTTTTTTTTAAATTTAAAAAGCTTGAATTTATGATTCCAATTCCACCTTCCTCTTTCAAGAACTTTATATAATCAACAATAATTGACATTTTATAAATTAAATAAAAAAATTGGGAATAAAATATTTTTGGGAATAGAAATTTTTAAGGTCATACTAAAAGCATTTATGTTCTTTTCCTGTTTCAGAAATATAAACTTTGTATAGTTACCGTATGCGTTTTTTGCTCAGAAACTCGCAGAAAAGTATAAATAGAAAAAATTGTTTCTAAACATAAATTGTTTCGGGAACAAAAATGTTACCATATTTTGGTCTTCTTAGTGAATTCTGAGCTTGTGGCGGTAGCCAAGGTTATTTATAGAGATGAGCAAGTAAAGATTTATGGCTTCGTGAACACGTGAAGAAACTAAAGTTTCAAGTCCAGATTGCTTAGCTCAACTCATAACACAATCTGCAGCAGTTCTTTGGTCACAAGGAATGGAGTTCTTTCAATTTTAGATGAGCAATAGTTAATTAAGAGCACAAATGATAGTTTTGTATTATCATGGAACTTCAGGTGTACAATTACTTTCGTGAATATATACCATCATTCTTCATCGGTGGCCGATGTAATATTGATTTGAAAAGACTAGTCGCGATACTTCTCCCTAACCTCCCTGGAACTCTTCCTCATGCAAGTCCCATAGATGTCCAGCCTTACTATTTGTTTCATTGATGGCACGAATGTTTCTTCAAACAAGCACCAAAACTATGTTCATGTTCACTTGGATTTCGACCACTCGTCCAAACTCATCCAAACTTGAACTTGCTTAGGAAAAAATGTACCAAGTCCCTCATGAGAAGACGGGCTTGGGCAAGGTTTACTGGCCTCATGTTGGGTCTTGCCCTGCCTCACCGTCGGGTCTAATAACTCTAACCCGTGCTTGGCCCGTTCATTGATTTGGTCCAGTATAGTCTACGCAGAAAAATATGGCTCTAGTCAAGACCTTGATAATTGATCATATGCAAGTATAAGCAGTGATCATTTGTAGTCTGCGATGGAGATTGGCCCCTAAAGAAATCTTTTGTATGCTTTTAGTGAAGTTGCACCAAATTGGACCGAACTCATGTAGATCAGAGAAAAAACATGCAACCGAAGCTTCAAAACTGACATCTCCTCATAAGCGTATGAAACTTCTAGATAGGACATGATTTCACCAATCTCATTCATAAATATATAGATTCACAGCAGCACATAAGACTAGTTACACCCATCAGGTGAAAAAAGAAAAAGAAATCGCAATACCCAGCAAGAAAGTACCGATCACTTACAAGATGCCCCTAGTTCTTTACAGTGGTCACATGCTTCAACAGAATCTGCACGACGTCCTGAGATACTCTTGTGGGCTCCGTCTTCAGGTGTGCAATTTTTGCTTCCATTTCTTGCTCAAGCTGCTTGACATTAGTGCCAGAATCTCCACTACTCTGTGTGATTGGCACACCTGGAAATGGAGAGACTTATTAATCAGTACAGACCTGCCTACTCCAAGCAATTATAAAGAGGAGACAATCCAAGCTCCTATATTTAAAGATGATAGAATTCTGAAATTTAATTCATGCTGCATTACTGTGGTTGTCATGTGCAGAACTTGTCAAAATAAAGTTTATGATGAATATATGCTAATTTGAACAAGTGCAGGACATTAAGACTCCACAAGCATGAGTACACAAGCAGCAGTTCACTGCTATTGTTTGGTTCCGACTGACATTTCTTTATCCTAAATCTTCATGACCCAAGAAAGCAACTTGAAGTTCCCTACAAGACAAAAACACCAAGTGCTTAGCAAGTTCTAGTGATATTGCTCTCATCAGTAAATATTCTTGCAATCCCATTTTCTATTGATGAATATTTACACAAGTACTGTAAATCCAGAGTCCTTGTGGCCACAGAGTAGAGATAGAACCACGTGACTACCATCATAAACTTATCTAGTACAAAGGCTTGCTGAATTTAAAGAAAGCAACCGATACCAATTGAGCTTCACTTTTAAGTATACAGAGCTGCAAACCTTTGTCATTTTAAACTTTCAATTACATGCATTTCTTCTTCGCAAACGGAAATACCAAATTAGGATACTAGATGGAGTCAGAACAACTATTTCCCCCTATTCTTACCTCTGCAACCTTTCTTCGAAACTCAACTTCCATTAGGGCAGGAAACGCAACAATCTCCTTCTCTGCCTCTTCTTTGGCTTGCCTTAGCCGAGCTGTTTTCACCGTAAAGAACCAGTTGAGAGTCTATTTATACCAATCTAGCAACAAGCAAATACTCATAGCAAGTAACAGCTTCTGGGGTGATGTTACATGTTCATTATGTTAAACCAGATTCCAGTGCACGATAGTAACATTCAAAATATACTAATGCTAGTTTACCGCTCCTCAGACAATAATTGTGGGGGCACCGAGGTACTGTCTGGGGAACTGTACCAGGGTACTGTCACCTCTCTCGGATGTAAAGACACGTTCCCTTCATCCTTTTCCTTCATTAGTTTATTATTCTTTTTCCTCCGAAGTTTTTTGCAAGAAAACATAGGCCAAGGCCAAATCAATCATACAAGGACTGTTCAACCCAAAAGGATAAAAAAAGAAAAAAAAAAGAATCATACAAGGACTAGATATGCTTAATCCCACAGGGTTGACTATGTGTTTAACAGCTAGTTGGCGAGTGTAAATTGCACAAGATAGGTTCGAATCCTCACACCATGAAGTCACAAAACTCCATATTTGGGCCACCACTTGGGATTTGCTTGTGTTTCCCCTTGTCCAAGAGGTTAGTGGGGCATATTATGGCCCAGTGGTTAACCTACCTAAAATAGGCTTCCTCTTTATAAAGAAAGGGATTAGTTATGTCAATAATCAGTCTTGTATCTTGTTAACCATAATATATCTCATCCTATCATCTCCTAGAAGGTCCACTCTCAAGATCTTAACCACCATACACAACCTTAGAGTACTAATTCTCTAGAAAGAACAACTAGCACCGAGATCATGCTAGTCAAGACAAAAGTAAATGCACTGGTAGAACTCTGTGAAAGACAGCAGATCTAACATTCAATAATAGTATGTAGACAAACTTCATTCTAGTATTTCACCAAAAAAAAAAAAAACTTCATTCTAGTAAACGAAAGGAAATACTATGAAACTAAGAAACCAATAAGCAGATTTAGAGACACGTTACCCTCTCTAGCAGCATTGACAATGCACTGTGCCTCTTGTTCTGCAGCAAGCAGCAATTGACTATCATTTTGTTGTCCCCTGATGGCTTCCTTGGGTGCTGAAGTTTTCAAAAAAAGTATGTCAAAAGGAACAACTACAATTTACTTTGAATTAGCACTCACTGTTATTAAAAGGATTTTGCTTCTTACTGCAGAAAACTCAGGACTTCAGTGAGCCATTCGAAAAATGAACTTCAAAGGGTATATGAAGATTCTGGCAAGCACATAGTTTTGGGGGAAACTTAATGAGACAATAGAGATTGAAAAGAACATTGTATCACTTATCAGGAGAATTTGAACTGAGTAAACTCTGCACCATACTAGTGGCAGCAAACAATGAATTGAAAATTGCCACCTCAGAAACGAAAACTTGGAAACAGTTGAGAAAAAAACTACTAGTCACTATGACTGAAGAAGCGAATACAAATAACAAAATTTTAATTTAGTACACTAGAACAAAATAATTACAAGAGAGGCGAAGAAATATATTAAAAGGGTTGAGAACAATCGAAGACACGTGAAGATCAACACAATGATTTGACAAATTGTCCCTCCATTCATGAATCTCTTTGATATTGTCTCGCTCAAAACCCAAATCTTTTTTATCATTAAAAACAGTGGAAAGGGGTGACCAAATTTGGCAACTCCCTGGGCTTAGATTATAGGAGCTCCACAGCCATTACATAATGAGCCTACTGCTCATTTTGAGCAAGCTTGTCACCATCACCCTAGCATGGTGATCGTGGGAATAGACTCAGGATTATCTTATACCATGGCACTGCCCCACCTACATTACAGACAAACCGAGGCTTCTTTGAAGCCAAGGAGTGACCCGGGGATTGGAACCAATGACCGGTAACCGAAACAAGGACAATGTAATCGGTTGGCTAATTTCCAGAGTGAAATCATCATTTAATTCCTGTAAATGTCCTCAAGCCGCCATACACCGGAATTGCTCATTGATATCGCTAGAACCAAGCAAAAAGAGAGGAAATGTCTACACAATTGCAATGGGACCCATCAACGTGAAAAGGCCAGGAATTTTTGCTGACACATAACTGAAAAACCTCTAAAGCATTGAGCACCTCCTACATGACTGATCACAGTTACAGATCCAACCCCCCCAAAGCCTTCAATAAGCTATAGCAGAAGAACCCAGTTCAGTTACCAACATATTCTGACTAACATTACGCAAAAAGAATTAAAGAATTACTTTTCCAACTGAATAAGAGCAAACCCAACAGATAAATTTACCTTATAACACAGATACTTCGAATGTGAATCATGTGTTCAAGCATGAAGCGACCTGGATCCAGAGTTTAACAAAGATCTAAGATTGGATGGTTGATTAACAAACAGACAACTGGAAACAATGACACGATTGGATACTCTGTCATGCCGCCAAAGGCCTAGGTGATCCCGAGGATTCTGATGCCACCAGCCTTTTTGGGGTCGGTTTGGCTATTGTACCCGATCAGAATTGGCACTGTGATGTAAAGCAAGAGGAGGGTGGGAATGAACTCAGTGATGAGCACTTGCCCAGCTCCACTGGGTCTATCAATGGCGCTGGCAGAGGGTTGTGGTAGTCCTTGGCCGAGAATGAGCCATGCTCCGCCACTTCCTTTGTTTTGCTTGACAGCAAAACGAGATTTCTCTTTTTCTGATTGTTGATCCCATGAAGTGTATTCTACTACAAATTGCCTTCGAAAACGCCAATCAACCATCTTTTTGTTGCATTTCGGTTTCCCACACCGACCCTACTAAGAATCCACCAGATCAAATGTCCTCGAGACAGCTTTGCACCAAGAATCCACCTTCTTCCTCCTCAGCTCCTCATCTAATTTAGGATGAAAAGTAGTTGTATTACTGCTCCTCGCTCCAGAATAAAAAATAGCATCCTTTATCCATACACTCACAGCTAATCCAGCAACATGGATTGCTCCAAGTGCAGCTGTCTCTACGTCAGCCAGTCTCACAACTGGGTTTCACAGTAGATCCTCCTAAAAGGCACAAAAAACCACACTTGAGAGGCACAAATAATAGAGATGAACTGTCACCCAATTCCATAAACATGAACAACAAGCAACTTGATAAAGCAGCGTCGACAATTGCATCATCAACATGATTCCCCATATCAATTCTCAATTGTCACTGTGGTTCTTGTTCAATTGTGATGTTAGTAATTGGTAATGCTGCCAAAAAAGAGATCAGCTGGCCTTAACTTTATTGTCATTGGGGGGAACTATCTCTACCTAACCAAAATAAGTTAAAAGAAAATGCTAAAGTTGCATCACAATTCAAGATCCTAAGGAAGACACTGGTAACAAACGGTGAAACTATTGATTTGACTGAACATGAGCATAAACAGATCCATATGCTCTTGTCCTGATGATCATGGAAGCAGCTATTGGGAAAGCAAGTACAAATTGCACCCATCCCAAACCCAGAGTACTCCCCATCCCAGACTCAGAAATGCTTGGACAGAAAATCTTCCCATCCCAATCATGCTTACAAGCAACGACAATCCACAACCCAAAGAGGCCCAAATTTCCAGTAAACTAAACAACCCCTCATCAACTAAAAGCAATTGCACCCTACCTAAATGCAAATTGAAACTAATTAGAATTGTAAAATGGAAAGAGGGGTTGAGGGTAGGCGGGCATCAAACCCATGTAGAGAGAAATCTTACCTGGTGAGGGAAGAGAGCGCGATGGCCGAGCCGCAGAGGGGTGGGAGAAGTCCAAGAGGAATGATAGAAGCGTGAGAGATACGAGTTATGTTTTTAAAAGGGGCAAAATTGGAATAATGATTGATAAATGAGGGCAGAATGGGAAAGTAACATTATTTTCACTAAACGAGAGTTGCATTTCGAAAATGCTACTCCCCAAAGCACCTCCAGTCCTCATTTTGAGCTAAAGGCTTTTTTTTTTTTTTTTTTTTTATCTTAAAGGAGTGATTTCATTCATCTTGGAAAATCAAACATGCTTCAGGATGTAATAGTTCTAAAAGAGATTAAGTAGGCGATAGAGGCCAATTCAAAGGAAGGGTTTTGCATGTGTGGGCGTTAATAGTCTAGCCCGCAATAAAATTGGCTTCTCTCCTATAGTGTTGAATCCAAAGCTTTGAGAATAGTGGGATCATCTGAGTACACTTAGCAAATAGGATGGGAATCTCCCAAGGAGTCAAACTTGGATTTTGCACTACAGCAACTAGTGTCAAACGATTTGACTCAAGCACTAAATTTGCTTTCTCTTTCCCTCTCGGTAAAAGATGTTTTAAGGTAAGAGTTAACGGCTGTATCTCAACTTGCCAAGCTGAAGTAGCATGAACGTCATTGGAGAAAGCATCGATGAATCTGCGGAATTAGCCATCAAGAGGTTTGGAATCTAATTGTACAAGAGATGGATTAAGACGTGGGGAAATAAAACGTGGGGAAATAAAACGAGCAAATCTTTCTCTCAGTGATAAGAAATAAGGGGTGTCATAAAAATCCAGCCCGGCCCAACCTGAGTCGGTTCTGATTATGTGGCTTGGCTACGGGCATCTGATGATGTGTTGAAGAAGCAAGAGCAAGCAACATGTTATGACTTGTTGAGCAACCTCTTTGTTAGATCCTTCCTTGATCCTAATAATAAGTAGCTGATACAATACTTCGTTGCCTCCACTGAGGGGATGTGGTTCTCTCTCTCTGTTGCTGCCATGCCAAAGTAGAAAAAGTTCAGGTGTCCTACGCCAATCGCTTTTGTCGCTCACGACACAAGCCTCTTGTCGGGAATATCAAATTCCCAAAAAAAAACCAAATTCGACACTACATCGAACCCCTAAAACAAGTGCGGAAGACGAGTCCGGAAAAAACACATGTATCACCGATCTTAAGGCACATCACAGAATCGAATGTACCTTGTTAGCCACAGATTAAACACCGATGCTGATATGAGGAAGAAAAACTGATCCCGTTCGATCCGATGATGTCAATTCGCCTTGAAAGAAAGAGAGTGTCGTCTCTTTTGTTACTATTTTTTCTTTTGGAGGGAGAGAGGGAGGAGGAACGTACGTACTATCAAAATGTGCGTTCCTTTCTCTTTTCCCCCTTAAATATGTCCTCTCCAAAGGATGTGTCCCTTCGGTAAAAAACGTTTCCCCAAGAGTTATAACCCTTCAACATATCCCTCCATCCATGGGCCCTAATCTTGTGGGCTGGGCTTTTAGGCCCAACATGGGCGGACGGGCCAACTTAGGCCCATTATATTAATTAATAAATAAAACCATCATCTTTCACTTGCACATGGTGGACCGGACAGGATCCTCTTTACCTCTCTTCAACATTCATACCGATGAATAATCCGTGCGACCAGCATACTTTGAGAGCTCGTTGCCATACATCTGTTAGGAATATATAGCAGCTCATAATGGGCATTACACTCTGAGTAGATTTAGTATGTAGTACCCTATATCGATCGATCACATTTATGTCTCTCTTGATCTCTTTTAAACAATGATATATACATATATATATATATATATATATATATATATATATATATATATATATAGTATTCACAATTATGATTATCCCAAAGACAGTCATAATTGGTTGATCAGTGAACATAAAACTACAATGTGATTCTCCAAATTCGATATTCCTCTTTCCTTCAAACTCTCAATTTCAGTTCAGCTTGCTTTTCTAGAAATGTCCCATTAGATCGAATCAACTCATGACCATTGGCAACATCCTAAGATAGCAAACACTAAATAGAAATCTTGAGAATAAGTAAAAGTCATGAGGGCACTAAAATTGAGGAACTCTTTTCCTCAAGAGTCTCACACGGCATAAAAGTTGAGATCAAATTTTTGCCACTCTTATTGGTCGTCTCATGTATACATAGTATGAGATACGTATTACGATATTTAACTCTTTTCCCATGGAGCGTATGTCTACACCTTCAATACCGTACAGATGATAGTTCAAACATACCCAATGTCTAACTTGAGTTCACGTATCTACTCATTCACAAAATTCATCAGAACTCACATTTGGTATCTTAGACAGATAAAGTAAAATATGTGGGGTATTTTACTTTCGGATATAATACATATCATGTTCTCATCTTAACACTTAGTTAATGCGACATATATATTTTAAGCTTGAGCTCTCGATTATCACCTAGATAATAAGTTTAAAAAACCGTATTATCTCTATTTATCACATAGTAAATAGAGGTGATTACCCGTGTGAGTAGGCTAATCTTTTATCTGTCTGACATATTTTATCAACTTAATATAATGCACTGAGCATTAAGATGCATAAACATCAAACAAAGATTCATAGGCATTAATGATGAAAAAACATAAATTTATTAAATGTGAACACTTCAGAGAAATTACAATATTCAGTACATCAACCTCTACGCAGTCCTAGAGATTTTACATAACCACAAAACACATCTCTAGGTATTGGCTTTGTCATAGGATCTGCTACTATTTAATGCGTAGATATGTACTGTAAGTTCATATCTTTTCGTGCAACCATATCATTGACAAAATTATACTTGGTATCTATATGTTTGGTCTTGCCATGCTATTTTGGATCTTTGGTGTACACTATAGCTGCTTGGCTATCACAGTTAACCAATAATGGATTTGCAGCATACCCAATAACACCTAAATAATCCAAAAATTTCTTAAGCCAAACACCTTCTTGTATTGCTGCTGATAATGCCACGAACTCAGCTTCCATCGTGGATAAGACTATACACGTTTGTTTCTTATTGCTCCATGATATGGCGCCATTATTTAGTAAGAAAGTAAATCCAGATGTAGATTTCATTTCATCTAAATTTCCTCCCCAATCAGCATCTGAATAGTTTTCAAGTTGCAGATCATTTCCTTGGTAATTCAACTTGTAATCAGCAGTTCCCTTCAAATACCTCAGTATTCTTTTAACAGCTTTCCAATGTGCTTGACCTGGATTGGATTGGTATCTACTCACCATTCCAACTGCAAAACATATGTCAGGTTTTGTACACATCATAGCGTACATTAAGCTCCCAACAGCACTAGCATAAGGAACATGTTTCATTTGTTCCTTCTCTTGTGGAGTCCTTGGATACAGTCTATGGCTCAATTTTTCACCTTTTGCAATAGGAGTATCTATGGGTTTACAATCTTGCATATGAAATCGTTCAAGAATCTTATTTGTATATGTTTCTTGCGAAAGAGATAATGACCTCTTCGAATGATCTCTTGAAATCTGAACTCCAAGGATGTATGCAGCCTCACCCATATCTTTCATCTCAAAGTTAGAAGATAACCAACTTTTGATGGTATTAACAAACTCCATATTACTTTCGGCAATTAGTATATCATCAACATATAATGATATGATCACAAATTAATCTTTGGATCTTTTGATATATACACAATGATCTTCATCAATCATTGTAAAATCATATGCCATTATGGCATTATGAAAACGTATATACCACTGTCTTGACGACTGCTTAAGGCCATAAATCGATTTCAAAAGTCGACATACATTTTCTTCTTGGCCTTTTGTAATGAAACCACCAGGTTGTTCCATATATATTTCCTCATCCAATTCTCCATTGAGAAAAACAGTCTTTACATCTATTTGATGTAATTCAAAATCCATACTTGCCACTATTGCCAAAATAATGCGAATCGAGGTAAATCTCACAACAGGAGAAAATGTTTCATCATAATCAATTCTTTCCTGTTGATTATACCCCTTAGCCACAAGGCAAGCTTTATATCTCTCTATCGAGCTATCAGCTTTATGCTTTATTTTGAGAACCCACTTGTTCCCAATAGCTTTGCGTCCTTTTGGAAGATTAACCAGTTCTCAAACATGGTTTGACTTCATTGATTCAATTTCCTCTCCTATTGCATGCATCCATTTTTCCTTACTAGGGAAACTTAGAGTCTCATGTATATTTCTTGGTTCATCCTCATCTTGTGGGGCAATCATAAAAGTTTCCCCTTCAATGTCAAAACGTCGACAGGGAATACTTTTACGACTTGTTCGCCGTATGGGAGATTATACACTTTGCACATCATTCCCCATTATGCTTCCACTAGGATTAGATAATGATGACGTCGTCTCATCATGTGGTTGTAATTGAGAATGAGTTGAATTCAATTCATCACTTCTCATATTACTTCCACTTGGACGAACTCCACTAATATTATTATCTTGATCCAAGGTTTCAAATAGGGAGTAATCTTCACATATTTCGCATTTCTTAAGAAATTCATTCTCTAAGAATGTGACATCCCGTGATTCAAATTTAGTTATACTTCTACTTTCCTGCTCACCTATGAACACATACCTTTTCGAGTGTTTGGAGTATCTTATAAAAATACTCTTCTTTCCTCTAGGACCCAATTTCTCAAACTTGTGAGAGGGCTCATGAGTATAGGCAGTACAACCCCATGGCTTAAGAAAACTTAAGTCTGGTTTTTTACCTGTCCATAACTCATATGGAGTGGAAGTAACTGATTTGGAAGGCACCCGGTTAAGTATATAGGCAGCAGTTAACAACGCGTCACTCCAAAAAGTGATAGGTAAGTTAGCATGCACCATCATGGACCTAACCATTTCCAGTAGGATTCTGTTTCTTCTTTTTGCAACACCATTTTGTTGAGGAGTATATGGAATAGACAATTGTCTTTCTATTCATTTTTCATCACATAATTTTCTAAACTCATCAGATAAATATTCTCGACCTCGATTGGATCTCAATACTTTTATTTTATTGTCTAATTGATTTTCTACCAAGTTCATAAATCTTTTGAAACAACTTAATGCTTCAGATTTATGAAAAATCAAATAGACATATCCGAATTGAGTATAATCATCTATAAAAGTGATGAAATAAATAACCCAATGACTTCCTCTCACATTCATTGGACCACAGATGTCAAAATGGATCAAGTGCAAAGGAAATTCAGCTCTTTTCCCTTTTCCAAATGGTTTTCTTGTTGTTTTCTTTACCAGGCAATGCTTGCATATGGGCAAATCGACTTTTTTTTTAATGTTACCCAACAAGTCTTCTTTGGTTAATCTATTCATACATTGTTGGCCAATATGATCAAGTCTAGCATGCTACACATTCACATCATTATCATATGAAGTAGAAGATGTGAAAAGGGAATAACAAACATCGACATCACCACAGTCAACATTTAGTATAATAAAACCATCTAGAAAATAACCACAACCATAGTAGTTTGTATTCAAATACAAATCTACACCACTGTTATGGAAATTCACATTAAAACCAAACTTAACTAACACCAAAACAGACACTAAATTTCGACGAATCTCTAGAGCATACAACACATCATGTAAGAACAAGGTGCATCCCCCACGCATGTTCAATTGGCAGGTGCCAATACCTTTAACTTCAGCTCTGGAGTTATTTCCTACATAGATCCTCTTAGTTCCAATCGAAACTCGTCGAAATTCTACGAAGGATTCTCTATCCTTCATTACATAGTCTGTCGCTCTTGAATCTACAGTCCACAAAGGATTAGATTCAGTCAAGAATACAGAACTTGACACATATGCAAAGTTCCCAATAGTACAAGGGGTGTGTACCTTCTTTAGCTCGCGACAATCGCGGGCATAGTGACCATTCTGGTCACAATTGTAACATTTCACCTTTGAAATATTCTTCACACGAGGACGTTTTCCTCTTTTCACACGAGGACGTTTTCCTCTCTTTTGTTGGTTAATTTTTGGTTTCTTGCAAGAAGGACTTGATCCCTTGCTTTCCCACATATTGAACGAATCAATGTGCTTGCATTTAGAGCTTGAACTCCCTTCTGAGCTGAAAGCAACACAGCAAATATGTGTATCCCGCTCAAATGCCTTGAGGCGATCATCTGCTAGCTCAAGGTGGCACACATCATTCTCAAGATCTTCCATAACATGGTCAAGAGCTTTTAGTGCTTCTTGCTTTTCAAGCACATATTGAATTTTCTTATTCAATATTTCACAATTCTCGCCGTTCAATTTGTCTTCTTTATTCAAATTAGTAATTATGTTCTTAGTTGCTGAAGCTATTGATCTGAATATATCAGACACATATGCACGAATTATTAATGTCTACCATTTATGCATCCATTTTGCACAAACCCATCATATTAATGAATAATTTCAAGTAAGGTTTAGAATCAAAAGGTCACTATGTTTCCAATCATCATCCAAAAATCCTAACTTGGAATTATTATTAATATAATCCTCTATGCAAAATAAATTCTTTAAAGTTACAAAAAACTTTTATGATCTACCCACAACAGTTAATAATAACAGAATCAAATAATATTTGATATCCAACAATGATAGAATAATAATTCTTTTACATAATATAACTAACATATCAGTTGCTACACCAACAACAACTTATTGTTCATAAAGCATACTAAATTAAAAACATTTCGAAACATCTAAAACCAATGCATTATACTACAAACAGGGAAAGCTTCTTCTTGGTTCAATTTCTTTTTCTTTTTCTTTGTAAAATTTTCAGGCAATCTTGATAGCCACGGAAAAACTGACGGATATCCCTTAGGATTTCTCCTAAGCACATTCATCCCCCGCCTAATCGAAGTCATTCCTTGGGTCGCAATCTTTGTGGCTCCAACCCGATGATATTCATCTATAAATTCCATTACTAGATCCTTATATCTAGTAAATCCTTTGACCTCCCATAGGCGATTTAACACTCCTTGCCATTCTGGTGGAAGAGTGTTTATGAAGAATCGCACCATCTGAGTATTTGGTATGGGATAACCATTCCAAATGCCTTCTTGAATTTTCTTGTTGACCTCTACAACATGATCAATTATGTCGTCACTCTCTCATCGATAACCATTCAAATCTGCTATCAACTCTGAAAGCCTTTTCTTTTGTTCATATGACATTGTGCGCACAGATGCGCGCGGCTTACGGGGAGGCATTGTTCCTGCAACAAATGCAAAACAAAAATGAATTACATATAATCCACAAAGACATAATTGAAAAGAAACACATTCTTTTTCCTCTTTTTTTTTTTTTTTTTTGGTCAACGGTCGTCGGTCAACGGTCGTCAACGGTCAATCAGTCAAGGTCAATCGGGTTGGGTTGCCGAGTCGGCCAGGCTGGTCGGGCCGGGTTGGACGGACCGGCACGGCACATGCGGTACTCGTGCGCAGCACGTGCCATTGGTGGCCCCCTCGCACGTGCGTGAGTTGGCCCGGCCCGCGTGTGCGACGCACATGCTTGCGTCTTCGAATCAGCGCATGCAACGATGCCGGTTTGTTCCAGCCGCGCATGGGGGGGTGTCCGGCGGCCTATGGCGGCGATCCGCCACTCGTCTTGCTCGTCTCGATGAGACCTTTGACCCTACGCCATCAGAAACTGATTTTGACTTACAGAAAATCGAAAAAAACGGGTGAACAGTGCTTGGGTGTCGGGATTTTTCCGTTCCCGATCGGTGTCGGCCGATTTTTCAGAAAAATTCAATAAAAAATCATTCATAAACATGAAAAGTGATCGGGAAAACATGAAAAAGGATTGGGAAACATGAACAATGGCTATGATACCAATGTCGGGAATATCGGATTCCCAAAAAAAAACCGGATTCAACACTAAATCGAATCCCTAAAACAAGTGCGGAAGATGAGCTCGGGAAAATCACATGTATCACCAATCCTAAGGCACATCATAGAATCGAACATACCTTGTTAGCCACAGATTAAACACCAACGCTGATATGAGGAAGAAAAACTGATCCCGTTCGATCCGATTACGTCAATTCGCCTTGAAGGGAAGAGAGTGTCGTCTCTTTTGTTACTGTTTTTTCTTTTGAAGGGAGAGAGGGAGAGAGGGAGGAGGAACGTACGTACTATCAAAAGGTGCGTTCCTCCCTCTCTTTTCCCCCTTAAATATGTCATCTTCAAAGGACGTGTCTCTTCGGTAAAAGATGTTCCCCCAAAAGTTACAACCCTTTAACATATCCCTCCATCCATGGGCCCTAATCTTGTGGGTAGGCTTTTAGGCCTAACATGGGCGGACAGGCCAACTTAGGCCCATCACATTAATTAATAAATAAAACCATCACCTCCAGTTGAAATACACTTGGTTTGCACCATGCTTTTGCGGCACGTTCAGGCATGGAAGGTGAATTAGACGCCAGCTCCCTCGCAGGTGCATATAGAAAGGTAGTAATGTTGGTTGTTTGTTTGTTTGTTTTTTTTTTTGGGTAAATAATGTTGGTTGTTTGTTCGTAAAAAAAAAAAGAAGACATTTTTCCTTATCCCATATCATGAAGTTCCCTCCTCCCCCGGCTGCGTTCCCGGTCTGTCACCTCCACTTCGAGGCGGCCGCGTCTCGCCATCGCATCGACAGCACGGGTCCCTCCCGCCGCTCTCACCTCGCTCTTCATGGGGATCTCTCTGGCTCTAATGCTTGTCTGATCGATCACGTTCGTGATCAGGCTCGTTTTGATGCCTTGGGTCGCCCTTCTGGTTTCGTTTCTTTCACTGGGAATGGTGTCCGCTCTGTTCGAGTTGGCTTGAGCGATGCTATGCTTCGGCGCTTCGCGGCGGCATGACGTGGCCTATAAGGTGGCTTCTCCATTGATCATGTTGAAGGAAAAGAAAAAAAAAAAGATTCTTTTTGAAATTTTCGGATGATTGGTTTGTCCTGCAATTGAAGGTGTTCCTTTGTGATGAGCATACCATGCCTTTTCTGGTGCTAGTGTTGACGAGTTCTTGTTGAAGATCGGCGCGTAATCCACTGAATTCTCTCTTTTGTTTTGTCGTTATCTCCTCTTGGTGCTCTCTCCCTTATTCTTCACCCTCTCCTTAAATCTCCTTAATGGGTGAAATCTTCTTTGTTCTGTTCAAATGTTAAAGAGAGCAGTTCGAAATCTTTAAAAGGATTTTTCTCTTTTAGTTTGTCTTCAATGTTGAGAAGTCAGCTGAATTTGTCCAGGGGCCTGGCTAGCATAGCAAAGCCGTAATTATAAATTTTTGATGGTCTGATGCCAGCCACAATTTTTTTATAAAGGAAACTGGGAGAGTAATTTGATAGGTTTCAAATTCTTTTCACTCTCTATCGTTTGTTCGGGATTCCAAACACCACCCTCCAAGACCCAAAATAGTGAAATGAGCACATAGCGGTCCGTTATTTTACAGAAATGGACAGTCTATTGTCAACCATTGACTTTAAAGTTGGAAACTTGGAGACTGACTTGTCTGGTTTCATATTTTGTTTGTTTTTCGGAATTGGGTTTTTTCACTATTTTAAAAGTACACATAAAAACTCTCTCTCTCTCTCTCTCGGTGTAACAGCTAACAAGCCTCGTAAATTTGCGCCAATTCATAAGCTAATATACAAATCGCCGAGAGAAACCATACAAAAGAAAAACCCCATCTTCGTTCTAAAGCTAACCCCAAAATTCTCTCTTTCCCAAAGCCAACTGTAGTTTTCATTATTGCTCAAACGTAGAGGCAATAAACGTAGAGGCAATGGACAAACTCAACACGTACACTCACTCGTTTTATATAGTGACTTCACTAGAATCTCACCCTCGGAAAACCTTCAAGCTTCTAGGAGAAGAATAGAATACCGCATAGCATGGGAAAATCATCTTAAAATATTATAAATATATTACACGGCGGTCAATTCAGTTCTAAATTTTTCAATATAGTTAATTTAGACATAAACCTTTAGACGATATACCAATGTAGTTCTTTTGGTAAATTTTAGTCGGAAATTGTTAATGTGGATATTTGTCGTCCTATGTAACACGACCAACGATGCTAACATGAACAGTTTTTACAATTCTTTCAATTTTTAATTTTTTTTTCTTTCTTTTCTTTTCTTTTTATATTTATTGCCCTTAATCTTTTCCTCTTTGCCAATGGTCAATCATCAACCATAGCTAAGACCGGCCCCAATGACTAGCCATAGGCGAGGGTCGTGCTGTCCTCCCCTAGGACAATATGAGACAATAAAAGGAAAGAAAAAGAAAAAATCTCAGAAATATTGGAAAAAATTGCAAGATTCATCCACGTCAGCATTAATAATGTCATATAGGACCCGACCAAAAAAAAAAAAAATGTCATATAGGAAGGTAGGTGCTGACCATCACAGTAGCAAATTCTGATCATGATTACATTGGAAAAGCATATAAATTTTTAGGATTTGATTGACCAAATTAAAAAACTTTAAGAATGAATTGGTCGATATACAATAGATTTAGGACTTTTGGAACAATTTTTCCCTCACAACACATCCATGTCCTCCACCTTCAGCCCCTTAACAAGCAACTTGAGGCACCGTTAATTCGATAGCCGTGTTAACGGAGCCATCGTTTTGGGCACGTCGAGGTTTAGATTTTCCTCAATGAAGAAGCCGCCCAAGCCACTGAGGCGGGCTGTCGCTGATCGCCTCTCTTCCGCGTCGGCTTGCCATTGGGTCGTATCCTCCACTGTTGCTTTCGAAGCTTTCAGACTGTTCGGTTGCACTTGAATTCAGTCCTCAATTTTATTTGTTTGCTAGATTCTTGATTTTTATGGGGTTCTTGATTTTGTTGGGTCTTTGCTAGATCTTGCAAAGTTTTTTTTTTTGGGTTTGGGGGGATTGTGCCTACGTGATGGAACTGTTACATTTGATAAGTAACTGTGCAACTTGGGAGCACGTACGAATTTATTTCCCAAAACTTTATAGAAAAAAAAAAAAAGAGTTGCCCAAGTTTATTTCAAAAATGGTTGTTGAGCAAGAAATAAAGAATAAAATGAGGTGTCAAGTTTGGACGCCAAATTTATATGCTTAATAAAACAATGAGGTTTTAAAAATGAGGTGTCGGGTTTGGTAGCGCCGGTAGCAAAGAGAAGGTAATCATCTCGGGAAAAAAAGGTTGATTTGCTGAAGAATAAGTTTGGATTTGATGATGCATTCAACTACAAGGAAGAACTGGACATGGATGCTGCACTGAAAAGGTGAACCAGGAATATAGTAACGAAGATTGAGCAAATGACTGATGTACATCCAAACTTCAAGAAAGGTGACTTGGTTTGGGGCGTGATTGGATGGGAGGAGTGTAGTCTAATTACTACGCCAAATACTTGTTTTAAGATTGAACACACTGATTTTTTTTGTCTTACTATACCGGCCTTCTAGATATGTTTCTTAATCATCTGGTGCGATACAATTTCCATTCCAAGCAAAACAAAGGAGATTGCAAAAAACTTGCACTTCATTCATGTTTGAACTTCATGTGGACAAATACATGACATCTACTAAAACAACTTAATAATGCAAACGACATTAACACATTTTACGGCAAGCTCATTATATCATTTATCTTCATATTTCGAAATAGCAAGTTTCTTAAAATCACTATAAACACCCACGAGACAACTAACATTGCCTTCAATGTTGAATTTTGTTTCTTTAACTTCGACACATCTTGTTCGAAATTTTTCAATTGTGCATTGAAAACTCTAAATTCTGCATCAAGTAATATCTTTAGTATTGTATACTAAGAAAGTGTGAATTTGATCTAGATTTTTTCTATAAGTCAACTTCTATCAGCAGGCTAGGGAGATAATCAAATAGTAAATTCTCAAGCTTCCACAACGGTAAGCTTCATATGTGAAGGGAAAAAAAAAAACCTACAATGTTCCATGAATTGCATCATAACAACTTAAAATAAAAAGTTTCAGTTTTCAATCACTTTTTGAAGTTGCAATCTGGGATATGCATATCATATTCAGTTTGAGTCTTGAAAGAAAACTGATGTGCTCATGGATGATTTAGGTGATCCAGTCGAGCTTTGGGAAATCAGAATGAGGAGTATATTAGGAACTCCATATACCTAACAAAATTTGTCAATCTAAACTTGAGGCAGCAACTCAAAGTAATATATTCTTCCCAAATGAGCCAAAAGCAGCAACAATACAAAAAATTCTAGGCGATACAGAGACATTCTACGCAAGAACATCCACAAACCCATGTCAGCAATTTGCCCAGCCATTTCAAATAAACCAGTTCAACAACCACAAACCCATTACTACAACAAACCCATGTTAATGAAATTTAAAATAAAATTCAAGTGAAATCAATACAGCTAAACCCTCAACATAAATATAAAGCACTGCAATTTCAAGAAGACGATGAAGGCGTTGAGTGAGCGTCAAGCAAGTGGTAGGTGAATCTGAGCGAGCGTTAGGATGGAGGCGTCAGGCGAGCGTCAAACTGAAATGGATAATACTAAGTGCAGAACTTCTTTTCCACTTGTCGCTACACACCAATACCTCTTTCAAACTATTAGCTCCGTGATTTTCAATTCACTAAATCTCAGCTGCAAGAAAATGATTACATGATACACGGTGGCCTGAGCTAAAAAGGGGTCGACAAAAAATGAATCCGAACTCTAACCAAAGCAAACAAAACCTCTATCCTCCATCGCAATTCCTAGGCAAAACATTTCAGAAATTTACCTGATAAACGTAGGGCTGAAAAGGCGTTGAGAAGAACGGCACGGCCATGGTGGAACACTTTGTCATGTTCGGTGAGGTTGAATCTGGTTGCGACCTGAATTGGGTTAATCGGCTGGTGACTCGAATTGGGTCAGTTGGGTCAGTCGAGTCTTTGCAATTTCGAAGGACAAATTGTAGGGTTTGGGTAGACGAAGGGGTTGGGCTAGATTGGGGAGTCGATTCGATCAAAGAACAACTTGGCTTGAGCAAACTCCTTGGATTTGAGTTCAAACTGAATCAATTTGGGCAGATAGGATTTGGGGTTCTATTCTTCCTCCATTGCTAAAGATGATTCGAGGCAAGTGAAAATGTAAGAGAAAAGGGAAAACATAAAAGAAGTAACGGCGCCGTTCTATTTTGAAGGTTCTAAGTTCTTTTTTTTTTTTATAAATAAAATGACATCGTTTCGTTTTCAAGCATCCATGTCGGTGTCGGTCCAATCCGGCCACGTAGAACGGCCAGCGTTGACTTTGTATCCACGTAGGCATTTTCTGGGCTAAATTTGCCGGAATGACTAAATTGGCACCAAATAAAAAAGTTTTTAGGACTAAATCAGCACAAAGACAAAAGATTTAGGACTTTTTTGGCACTTTTCCCAAATACTCCCAATAAGAGACGGAATAAAACGAAAATGAAGTTTGTCCACATTTGTACGACTCACGCCGTTTATGTTTTATATACAAACACCAGCCACTTGGCATCCTTGAAGGCTTAAAATAATGACCACCTATCCCAGCAAGTTGCCAAAGTTATTGGATAAAAGAGATGGAAAATAGAAGTGAACGCAGGAGCCTTTCACAGGATCCAGTTATACAAGTTCGGCAACAATGCTCAAAATCCATAAAGTTAATATATAGAGAAACTACAAGATGCTAAAAGCTATACCAGGACCATCATCTCAAGGCAACACCGAAAGGTCAAAACATGCCAATAAAATATAAAAATCTTGTAGCAAGGTTCCCTAGTTCACTATCGTTAGCCCCGGGAAATACGAAACGCCCAGAAGGGTAGAACATCCCAAGCCAATAGTGAGAGGAACCTCAGTAAAATGCGAATGTATAAAGATTTCTATTAGATTTTGATTTCATCTCCCTGATGACATCTTCTATGTGGTATAGGCCTCATTAAAGAAACTTGCTTGATTTGTGTCGGCCATGACCTAGACTATGACAGTAGGCCACAAATCAAGCGCAATGCCAGGAGAGATGCAGAACCATAATCAATTGAAGGTGGTCTAATAGAAGCAAGGGATCTTTCAAACAAAGGGGGTCCTTCCTCCCCTCCTACTGTGTCTGTCATAAGCGGTGTTGAATTTGTCAATTAGCTCGTTCATTGTGCTGCAAAAAGGAGAAGAATTATCTGAGTTTCTGAAATGAAGCCTTGCAACGTCCAGAGCAAACCCACGCATCGACAAGTCAATATCAATGCAGTCGTTATCAATTTGTCTGTGCGCCATAGAAACTTCTAAGTTATGAAGCGAACAAACCAAAATTAAGCATATTTCACAAAAGAAAGCTCTCGGCTTCGCTACTTTCCCCAAAGATTAGCTGACCTGTACCAATGGTTTATCATGTTCCAAGGCTTCCTATGGACAGAATAACTTTGAAACCTTGTTAAAGAACAAATGGATTGTGTTGCTCAAGGCCAAATATTGGAGAAGGTTTTCCAACACCATATCTGCCAGAGCAATTCCTAACAAGTAGATTGCACGAAAAGTCGGATATTAGGGAGATGTCATCTGAGTCAAATTGTTCCCGATGAAAATTACAACTTATAGTATATATTCTTCCAGATTCGCTAATAACTGCGTCACAGGCACATGACATGTGTAGTTTGATTTATATACACAATCCTCAAGCCTTATCACCCAGAAGATGGTCCGGAGCAATATTTTAATCCTAAATCATGAAGCCTGGACATACTTCAAATATGTCAAAAGTAAATAATTCAGAAGTACGTTCATACCTCGAGCAATTGGTGAGCATGGGCAGGTAAGTAATCGGCAACATATCACTGTACTCCTCGAAGAAAAGCAAATTGGAGAAGAATTTAGGCCAGAAAGTGAACAACAAAATTATTCGACAACTAACATATAAAAAGAAATTTAAAAAGGACACGAAACCTCAACTTCAGGACATTTAAATCATCACTAAATCATGGATCACTAATAAAGTAAAAAACGATTATGGCCAAATACCTTAATAGTGATGGATTTAGTAAAACGAGCACGATGGAAGATTATCGGACGGATTACCGCCAACACTAATGCCGGTTACTAAGCTTCCCTCTATTGACTCTATTGACGATGAGTTCGCAAACGTGATAATCAGGTGGTGACAGCGTGCTTCAATAAGCACAAAGTCCCCCTTAAACCACGGGCGAATCTCAGTCGTCCCCAGCATCCGCAGGCCCAACCCGACCACCATCATCCCTCGAGACGTCCGCTCTAGATCCATCTTCTTGATCACCGACCCCTTCGCCTCCGCCTCCTCCTCGGACCTCTCTCTGTCCTCAGGGTCGCCTCTATCACAATGCTGCCGGGTGTCCGCAATACGATTGGCTCCACTAACGCCACTGCAAAGGGCCGCGCCGCGTCCCAACCGTGATATAGGAAGCACTCTACTTGATTAAACAGGTAGGTGCCGCGAATGTCCAGTCTCTCCACCAGCAGTGTGGCTTCCCACTTGGCGTTGGACACCCTCACCCCAGTAACCTTCAAGGTGGGGTATGAAGGCCCAATCAGGAAGCCGCCGACTAATGGGAGGACCACTAACACTACCCCAATGGCCACCACACCAGCCATCATGAAGCAGAACCCCTCCCATTCGGAAAGGCCGTCATCACACTGAGGCGGGTGGGAGCGTTTGACCGGCCCAGCTTGACGAGGGGGCCTACCGACGGACGACGCTGCCAAGAGTGAAGGAACTGCCGCCGAGCGCGAAGGACCTGCCGCTGAACGCGAAGGACGTGCCCTAAGACCTGCCGCCGAACGCGGAGGACCTGCCATGTAACGCAAAGGAGCTGCCATGGAAAGAGGAGAGGGTGGCGGCAGAGGACCAGATGATTAGGGTTTTGTCGAGGGAGGCGGACGCCAGGAGGGTGCCTTCGTTGGAGAACTTGATGCAAGAGACGCCGCCGGTGTGGCCGGTTAGGGTCTTCAGGTGGCGGTAAGGCTTGTAACCCGGCGAAGGCGTGACGGCGGCTGCGCCACCGGTGGTTTTAGTTTCTAGCGATTCTTCACTTTGGAATACGGCGGAGACAACTTCGGAAGAGGAAGTCTCCAAGACGAGTGAATATTAAAGTTGCAAAAAAATTGATTTCTTTTTTTTTTTTAAATTGCGAAAAATTGATTAGAAAATCATTCTGGATACCCCACCCAATCCAGAATTGGAAAATTCTAGAGAACCTAATCCAGAATCGGTTGGAAACTTTTTATCATATAGAGACTTTTATGCATTGACGTTAGAATTCGTCTTCTAATGTCACAATCAATTGGAAACGTTTATCTTTATTGACTTTATATTCCATAATACCATAAAATTTCAAATTAAAAATAAAGAAAACACTCAATAAAATGTAAATTGGCCATATGTGTGTGAGAATAATTTTTTATAATGTTATATCTAACTTTGGAAATATTAGACTTCGGCTTACTTAGACCCATATAGCTATTTAATGTTAATCACTAACTGAAAATAAGCCAAGACATTTAATGTATTATCTCTCTGATTTTCATTGCTCTTTTTTTTTTTTTTTTTAATAAAGAAAACCCCTCACATCATACCGTAAACAAAAGAAAAATAACTCAATTTGTAAGGAAAATTTTGAAATTGTTCATTATTTTTGCATAACTATAAGATTAAAATGTCAAATTACTCCTTAATCTATATAAATGTTATGGCTATCTATAAAGGTTATGACTATCCTCTAACAAAACTAAATTGTAATGGATAAACAAAAACTTCGAATTTGAAGGTTCTCGTGTTCTTATTCTTTAACAGCATTCTTCCAAATTTAGGAATTTAGGAATGTTTTTAATATAAAACCACAAAATTTTGTTAACCATATCGATATGTAAGCTAACTCAAATCACGTCAAACTTTATCTTCGTTAAACTAATCATGATAATTTACAAAAAGATTACTTTGCTAGTAAAAATAAAATTCAAGTTCGGTTATGAAAGAGACACTTAAAATTACAAATCTCGCTCCTCCACAATTCTTCGCTCTGTAAGCTCTAAGGTCAATCCTAAAATATGCATACTTACTAACGTGCCCCTTGTGCCAACAATCTCACGCTGCCCTTGCTTCCAAACAAATCGCTACCCGCAATGGGAACATCCAACCTCCACAACCAAACACGAGATAAAAGGTAGCATCATCTGTCTACTTCTTTTTTTAATCAAATTATATGAATTTTAATCACTAAAATTGGTATCGAAAGCTAATCCGTTAATTTAAAATCACTCCATTTAAGGAAAACAATTTAAAATGATACATTAATTATTGTGTACCCATACGTATTCAAATCGAAAGAAGTTAATATTAGGTACCATTGCATATAGCTTAATTAACTTTCCTTAGCATATATTACAAAACACGATGGGTTTATCTATATGTTGAAATAATTTTTTTCCATCATATAACTTGTATTCAGTGTACATTAAGGAAAGCCACATTCGAACGTTAAAAGAAGAAGGAAAATTACAAATTATGTATTTTCTTAACCAAATCACAACATAATCTTTTCTAGTTTAATTATTTCATAGCGAAGTTGAGAAAAGTACCGGATGCACCCAAGGAATGTCGTAATTTCATTTATAAAGCATAAAGGGAGTTACAAATTAATCCCAATATTGGTTTAATATTCTCGTATAAAATTAACTAATCCAGCTAGAAACTAGCTATAATTTACTAAAACTGAGTGAACGTATTACTTGGTGAATTTATTTTCCGTTGGACCAAATCAGATTTACTTGAAATTTTTTTTTTCTGTTGGACCAAATCAGATTTACTTGAAAAATATCAATTGCAGTTTAGCTAGTGATGGTATATTCATCAATAAAATGTATATTTGGAGTGGCGTTATTTCAATTACTCTTATTGTTTAAGGAAGAGGAAGTGAGGTAAAATCAAGAAATCATTCACAAATCCCTCATTATTATATTAGTCCAGATATAAATCAGCCCTTGTAACCAAAGATAGGCTTTGCTTCGGATGTCTATTATTGTCAGGGAGTCCGCCCATGATTTACAATAAATAATATGATAATTCTAATTCACGGAAAAATAGTAGTAATAAATGGAGAAAGAACCAGACATTCATCAAATGCACTGTGAAGACGGCAACAAATGGCCCCTGCTCACGCCGTTAACGAAATAGTCAAAGGTAAACCGATCCAACGGCTGTTCTCGCGCCACGAGAAATGGTAACTCCTCCGTATCGTTTTCCATTTTTCCCCCCTACGGAAACGTGGATCCCACGAGGGTCAATCCCCGGTCAAAGGACGCATATGCCCCTTGGCTTACCCATTAATTCTCTACCTGTGTATAATTACAACAATGAATTATTGATTAGGTGCATGGTATCTCCTTAATTCAACTAAAGAGTGACATCATCTCCATAATACAACCAAATCCAAAGAAAATGGGACTCGAAACCCCATATCCATTTCATCTATGAACTTAGTCCTTTTTTTAATCAACAATACATACCCAGATTGATTGGTTCTTATAAAGTAAAAAAATATAAAAAACACGCGTCACTTTTGAATCGATAATCATTTATGTGTCTCTATTTTTGTAAACACCCTTTATATACCTTTAAGCAGAACCTCAAATGGCAACAAAAATGGAATCACTCCTTTCTTGCAAATTTATTTTAGTATTATAGCTCATGGTTTTTAATTGGTTTTAAGCGTTTTGGACAGGTGCGAAAACTTTTGGATCGGGACTTGGACAATTTTTTTTTTTTTTTGAGAGAACGATACTTAAAGTAAATAACGATACATGGATGATTGATGTGAAGGGAGCAAAGCCTTTAAAAGCAAAATGCATGGGGTCCACTTGCGTTTTGGACCCCACCCACGTCCACTCGCAACGCCTTCCCTCCTTCTGCGTGCGCAGACACGTGGCGCCACCACCGCCCGGCAGCTCCATTATTTTGAACGACGACGCTTCCATCCATGCACCAATGACCATACGCCCCCAATGCAGGGATTGTCTCCCTCACGAAAATCAAAATGAAACTGAAATATAATAAAACTATAAAAAAAAAAAACTTGCCATATTAAAAGAAGATGGCCAAAAAAATCAACAAAATAATTAAAAAATACAAAATTATTTACGTCAGTGCCAATAGTGCCATGTAGGACAATCATGTCGATGGCTAATGAATTCCGGTGAAAGTTGGACACAATTATAATAGGTTTATAATTTTTTTGCTTATTTGATTCGTATGGATATGATCTTTATCTATGTGCGAATGTTGTCAATTATTAAATGGTTAACATTATGGAAAACTTCAAACTTGCCAAATGTGATAAAACGCTTAAAACCAATTGGTTTTTTGACCACCAAAAATTTTAAATCGATATGTCTGTAACAAATTTATCCATCGTTAGTTTTCGTTAAATGTCACTGTCAAATTGATGAGTTGGACAATACATGTATCAATTTAGAGTTTTATACTCAATTTGTCACAAATATATCAGTGTATGATTTTTCATAATATTATTATATTAATTGAGAATAAATTTATTATAAATGTATTAATTTGAGATTTTTTTTTATAATGTCTCAAAATTTAGTTTTTTGTGATATTAACTCTTTATTAAACACGTGATGTTTGCCAATCAAGCCACCAACTGGAGGCAAAACTTGGGGGTTTGATTCCATTTGAACAATTTATAAATTCAACGTCACTTTCGTCGAACTCGACCTATATATATTTGAAAAAGGCCATGTAGTTAGGATCGCTACTCAATATATTTATTAATTTATTGCTACGAAAATTTTAAAAACTTGAAAAAAGGTCAAAAAGTGAAAAAGGAGAGAGCGTGATAAGTGTACCCTCACACGCTATAATGATCATTGATCCATCCCCGCACTCGTCTGTTCGCATGTTGTTTCTATTTTCACCCGTGGTGGCGCCTCCAATTCAATTGGCTTTTATGTTATCATTATCTTTTGGAAAATAACACCATCTAAAAATCCTGCCCTGACACCAATGTACTAAATTTTTTATGACCAAAACCCTCAAATTTTAATCACGGCAGTACAAATTTAAGGATTTCGGCAACACCAAAAACTTATTTCATATAGATGGCAGGTTCTAAATATTCCAGTTTTATTGATTTAGTTCTCAGTCTTCGCACTAAATTTATACGTAGTTATTCCAATCAATTTGTGTGGAAAATCATTTACGTGGGCGTGCCACCAAAGTGGCCTATGCACGCTATAAAATCAATGTATGACACATTAAATTTTGCACGTGATTCAGTTCTCTCTCTCCTCCCAAACGATGAAAGGACGCATTGGAAAATGCAAAGGCATTTCTCTTCGCTCGAGATTTGATTGGTTGCCCCCATCACTTAAGAACTCAAAAGTGAACCGGCGGGTTGGGGGCCGCCGCCACGTGGCCCTGCTCTACTCTCGTCGCGTGCTTGAAGTCTGTCCTATCCCATCAATGCGAAGAAAGAGAAAAGCGGGCATCAAACATCGAGGAGAAGAAGAAAGAGAAGGTACAATTTTTTTGGGAATGCAGCGATGAGACAGCCCTAAAACACACTAAGTCGCATTTGGGAACGATTTTGTTCTCGGAAATAGATTGTGATCACAAAATTTCTGATTCTGGAATATAAAAAAAATGCGTTTGGTAACTATATAAAATTTCTATTCCAATTCTAAAATTTTATCAAATCATAGAAATTCTATTAATTAATTATATTTATACCAAGTAATAAACATATTAACTAATCAATTTTTTATTAAATAGTGAATAATAAACTACAAATATAAATACTAAATAATAAATTAAAATACAAAATTAAATATGTAGTCTATACATAGCAAAATTTCCATTCATACTTCAAATCATTTTTTTTATTTTTTAAATAATTTTATTAATTTTTTCTTTTTTATTCATTTTTTTCATTTCTCCCTCCCTTCTTCTTATTCTTCTTCCACATCCTTCTTCCATTCATACTATATCATGTGAGGGACATGATAGTTGACCTCATTGAAAGAAATCAAGCATTGTCTGAATCAAGCCAATCAAGGGTGACGAAGTCGATGTGAGCTCATTGCTAGTTGAAATGAAGACTCGAAAGGCGAAAAATAAACGTTTAAAGGAGGAGGTCGCACGAGTAAAGAAAGGAAAGAGCAACCACTTTCGTGCATTATCCAAACCAAAACCAAGCATCCCACATAAGTCGTTCAAACACAATTTAATTGACAAAGCAACATGCTTACATTTTCAGTGCACAAAATGTTTTGTTCAACAAAATGCTTGCACCTTTCAGTGCACAAAAGGTTCTGTTCAACAAAATATGCACTTTCAATGCACAAAAGGTTCTATGCACAAACGCTACGCGTCTCATACAGAAAACCAGCTAATAATTGATATAAATTCACCTAACAACACCAATTTCAGCAAACATATCAATCCAATATGATGGCTTTCGGTGGTCCAGTAGGCTGAGCCTTCACTTGATTCAGAATTTTGGCGCTTTTCCTTATACACGGTCTCACAGCGATAGGCTTTCAAAGGAGTTGTTGTAGCCTGAGATGACTGAGCCTGATGTTGTGATAGTGGCTTTGGCTTCGGCTTCATCGCAACATGCTTTCGAGGAGGTAATGTTGCACGAGATGATTGAGATTGGGAACTTGCCTGTGGCTGTGATGGTGCCTTTCGTTTTAAACCAGTATGCTTTTGAGCTATTGTAGCCTGAGATGACTGAGCTTGGGAATTGGCCTGAGGTTGCGATAGTGGCTTTAGCTTCAGCGCAACATGCTTTTCAAGGAGGTAATGTTGCACGAGATGATTGAGGTTGGGAACTTACCTGGGGTTGTGATGGTGCCTTTCGCTTTAAACCAAGATGCTTCTGAGCTATTGTAGCTTGAGATGACTTGAGCTTGGGAACTGGCCTGAGGTTGCGATAGTGCCGTTGGCTTCATTGCAACGTGCTTTGGAGGAGCTACTGTTGCATGATATGACTAACGTTTGGAAGTGGCCTTGGGTTGTAATAGTGGCTTCGGCATCACCGCAATTTGTTTTCCAGGAGCTGCTGATACATGATATGACTAAGGTTGTGCACTGACTTGGGAATGCACCTTTGCTGTTGACGTAGCTCTTGCACCAGTTGTATTAGGCTACATAAGAATGAGTATCTTTTTAGCTTAAGGAGATAAGCAATTGCTATTATAAAATTTTAAAAATATTACTCACCTTGTGAATATGAAGGTTTGTCATAGGATTTGCCTCAACACCCAACCCTACCATTTTCATCCTCTTGGCTTGTGATTATCTCTGTATCATGTAATTTTCAATGGCAGGTCTTTTAAACTGAAATAATAAAAAATTCATTCAACATGAGAACGTAGTCACAATACATGTATACTTGGGGATTGAGGTATTACTCACCGGAATTTTTTCACGTCTATGCTTAGCCATTATATTGGCCGGTGCATTGCCTTCCGCTTGATCCAAACGAACTTCACCAAAAGCATTTGCCTCACCACTATATCCTTTAACATCAGCACTAGCATGAGCAGAAGCAGTGGCACTACATTCTCTTACATCGCAGAAGCATTAACATGCCCACTATTGTCTCCTATTGAATTGATATCTGCAGAAGCGTTGGCATGGCTTTCGGATCTTCCTTCAGTTACACTAGTCGTTGCTTGAGCTTTAGCCTAAATATATATTCATAATTACTAAATTGGAACATTGATATATAAAACTTACAATAATGGTTAGATGACAACTTACTTGTCTTTTTCCGAGCCTTGAACTAATGGAATTAGCCTGAGATTGAGCATGACCTTCAGCTGTACTTACATTGGCATGAGCACTGGATGTACATACATTGACCCGAGCATTAGATGTATGTACATTGGCCCGAGCATTGGATGTACGTACATTGGCCCGAGCATTGGATGTACGTACATTGGCCCGAGCATTGGATGTACATACATTGGCCCCAGCTTTGGCCTGAGAAGCACATATTAAGCATTAATTAACAACATGTTAAAGTGACATGCCCAGCATTAAGATGATCAGTTAGTTGAAGAAATACATTTTTTAAAGGACATCCCTTGCAGTTATGTCCAATTTGTTTGCAAGCAGAACAAGTCATTTGCTTACTCTCTTTAGTCATTCTATCACCTCTTACAAGCTTAATCGGTTGCTTTCTTCTACTCCTTTTTGGCCTACCAGGCATGTTCTTCATTGGTGGGGGTTGAGGAGCTTCTTTATTAGCTTTATTCCAAAATTTCTGTCCTCTCACTGTAGGCATCATGAATTGATAAGCACTTAGATACTTTGCCTTGTTGAAGCACTCAGCTAGATAGTCAGTTGGATAATTTCTCTTGTGGTGTATTGCACAAATGGCATGGCAACATGGAATCCCACTATGTTCCCAAGCTCTACAAGAACAAGTTTTTAAATTCAATTCATCAACATATTTGTCACCACCTTCTGTAATCTCATATCCTTCATTTCCATTCTATATCAAATGGCAATACCTACTAGCAGTTGTATTCTCATGTAACTTACGCATAATCCTTGGACCATAATTTCTAGTCCACCTAGCACATCATTCCCTTTGAGTATGCATTCTATTCATAACCATGATTCTAATACTCACAATGGCCTTGCACCTAGCTTCCACACACCTGCCATTGAAAGCTTCACTCAGATTATTATCAACGACATCACATTTAATGTTGGTGTCAAAGAAGGCTTTGCACCAATGTTTTGGCTCAATACGGAATAAATCATCACGACCTTCCCCAGTCAGTTCCTTCAATCTCTGTCTATGCATCTCGAAATCTGACATATTATTGCTCTTGACACATCTCCAAAATTGCCTCAGCAACTGTTTTCCTTTGTATTTTTTACCCGAGTTGGAATAAATGTGCCGTGTACACATCCTATGCTCTGCATTTGGCAATAGTTCAGCTACAGATTGGACGAGACCCTGACAATTACCCAAAAAAAGAAAATATATATGAACACAGAAAGAAAAGCATTGTAATGTCACAATCAATTTGCAAATGAAAACAGAAAGAAAAACATACATTTTGTTGATCACTTATCAAAGCCCATCCGTCACCATTACACATATCAAGGTCTCACTTCAACAATTCGATAAATCAAGTCCATGTGTCCTTATTCTCAATTCTGACAACTGCCCATGCCACTTGATACATCTGATTGTTGCCATCTCTTCCGACGGCACATAACAACTCACCTTTGATGAAACCCCTAAAAAAACATCCATCTAATCTAATGATCTTCCTACATCCAGCCAAAAAACCTTTCTTGCAAGCATCAAAGCAAATGTAAGCCCTATCAAATACTAGTAGAGAATTTGGCAATGGCCTTTCAACTTTCAATTTAAAATTGCTTGAAGGGCTTGCCGTGTAAATCTCTCCCAAGTAGTCGTACATCTGTGCATATTCGTTCTTGTAATTACCTTGCAATTCCTTCAATACTTTCAGCTTTGTTCTCCTACACTGACCAAAAGTTACATTTACTCCAAGTTATTCTCTAACTAATTTCTTTAAGTCAAGTGCTTTCATTTTAGGCATTGCAAAAATGAGAATCATGAAGTGCTTAGCTAAATAAGTGCTAGACACTATTATTCTCGAAAGTGATACTGCATATATGCTGATTTATATACCTTCTTAAATGAAATGATCCAGTTTTGCTATCTAGAGCACTATAGATCATCCAGTTTTCTGGGCACACCTGGCTCTTACAAAGCTTTTTGTGTTCTTAGTGTACTTGATCGCTCTTTGCTCAGCCACAGAATACTTCAAAATTGCATTTTTTTAACTCAGTTGTATCCTCAAATGTCATGCCAACAATAAATTCTGGATTTGTACCACTTTGATCATATGATGGGAACCTACTTCTCCTCCTTGAAATAACATCAACCTCTTCGTCGCCCTCATCATTTAAAATTGATTGAAGACTGTCTTCCTCATTTGAATCAGCATACTCTGTTTCGTAGCCACAATCATCTAACGATTGAGCCTCATCCACAATTGGTGGTTGGGAAGTACCAGTTGCCTCACTATAATTTAAAATTTGGAGCCTATGTCTTGCTAAAAATTCCATTAATTTTTTCCTTGCATTAACCAATTCAAAGTCGTCGTCATCACTCGACTATTCTATATCCACCAAATTATGTGCATCATCATCCTCTTCTTCATCTAGATCCCTATTGGCAACTTCAGCTCGATTCCCGTCATCATCAGTATTCCCAATCACATTAGACATACCTCCAGTTTCCATCTCAACACCCCCCATCTCAGCTCTTGCCTTTTCATCATCAACATGCTCAACATATAGCTTAATAATTTCAGAGCATAGATGATGATAAAATAGATCCATCATATCAGAGTTATCCCATAAATACTTAAGAGTTATTCCGTCTACAAGAGTCTTACTTCCAGGAACTCTGTAAAAGAGTTTCTCTATTTTACACACACCCAAAGCCTTAATAGATTCAATTATACTAGATAGTGAACTCTTACTTAAACTTATTTCAGCAACATCAACCCTTCCACCTATGTATTCCAATGGTGGGCCAACTTTAAATTTACCTCCATAGCGAACAGTGACATAAACTTTGTTCTCAGCTATTGGACCTACAAGGGAATAGAAACAAAAAGCAAAGCTGTGGCATCCTAGAGATTAAGGGCAAGTCCTAAGGTGCCCTAGAGCTTTTAATAGGTAATGAACTTACCTATTGGTTTGTGTTTTAGCCTTAGTTCTTTCTTAAGGCTTTGTGCTTTGTGCCTTGTGTTTTTAATTTAAACCTAAGGTAATTTATTAAGGATAGATTTATGTTTTGCCATGCTTGTTATAAATTTAATTTTCATAAAATGTTATAGAATTTTAATTAGGTGTAATTAATTGTTAGTTTTAATTTAATTAGAAAAGGGAATTGGATTGGGCCTTAGGCCCAATAGCTTGGACTTTAGGCCCATGGATGGAGGGCCTAAAGTGGGCCATGTGGGCCAAGCCCATGAGGCCCATTGGGCCTTTGTGGCCGCACGAAGAGGGGGAGGGATTCGGATTGCATGCCCCTCCCCAAGTGTCCTAATGCATGGGCCATTTGGCACTCATGCATTAGAGTCTTCTAGGCAATGATTAGGGGGAAAGAGAAAAGAGAAAAGGAGAGAGAGGGTGGCTGGATTGTGCATTCGCACAAGTGAGAGGAGAGAGAGAGAGTTTGCGAGAAAGAGAGAGAGGAGGAGGCCGAGAGAGAAAGGGAGGAGGCCGAGAGAGAGAGGAAGAGCCGCCGTTCGCCGCCGTTCACCGCCGCTTGCCGTCGTTCCTCCTCACGTTTAAGGCAAGTTTAGGGTCCATCATCTCTCTTTGCATGTGTGTTTTGCTTGTTGGTTGGATTTTTGGTTGTTTAAAGGTACGAAAATGGAGTGAGGATGGTTTGTTCTTGGAGATGCATGCTGTTTTCGCACGGATAACTGGAGTCAGAAACTTGTGGGAGCTTGCATGCATGTTTAGAGTTTGCTTTTGGCTTGGATATCTCATAAAAGTTGTAGCTAACACCTTGAAATATAACATACTGAAATTTCGTGAAAAATGATGGAGATTTGAGGGGTCAAAACCTCATATTTCGGAGACCCTAGATCTGGAACTGTTTTTCTGACCTTGAGGTGGATTTGTGGTTGCATGTTGGTTTTTACTATGAATCTCTCTTCGACTTCTTCATGAGACTTGTAGAGAACATCTTAAGGATGAACATACTCAAATTTGAAGTAAAATGAACAAGTATAGCTTAGGAAACCAACCTGATCTTGAGGATGATGAATCTGGTGTCGCGATGTGGGATACCCGAGATTTTGTGGAACCATTCGGAGGTCTTTCTTTGGTAGTTTGGCCTAAGTTCCTTCATGAAAGTTGTAGGAGATCCTTAGAAGTATAACATATCCAAATTACAGAGAAAACGAAGAAGTGTAGGTGGGTAAAATCTCCATATTTCGGACATAGTATCCTAGGCGTTTCGGTAACCTGACCAGAAGCTTCGTGGATCTATAAAAATTTATCTATAATGAATTTGGCCTAGGTTCCTTCATAAAAAGTCTAGTTTAATGTCTTCACTATAACCTGGTAAAAGTTCATAATTTTCTGAGGTCATATGGGTATTTTAATTGACTTATCAAGAAAACTGTGTGTTCTGCCCTTATCCGAAATTATATACGGAAATTGTGGAAATATTGTTTATTGTGTATAAATTGATTGGCCATGCAATTTCTGTGGAAAAATCACTATTTTATGGCATTAAAATATTATGTGTTTTGATTTCATGAAATTGTGATTTTTGTGATTAATTAATTAATTAATTGCAAAGTAGAATTAAATTGGGATTTAAATAAATTCTAAATGCATTTGGTAAGTGCATTGTTATTAGTGGCATATAATTCCATAAGAACTAAATTACTATGGGTGATTGCATTTACTGCATGTATGCAAATGCTTGATGATGCATGTACAAGAACAAAGGTGATCTTGTCTTGCCATTATATCATGTGCATGATGAATTGAGACACAATTGGCAAAGTGATCCATGGAAATTGTTGGGGGAGGAAGATAATGCCCGGAAATGTATAGAGATACATGACCGGATGGCCCTGGGAGTATCAGGATGCTCGGAATGAGATGGGTGCCAGAAGCCTCGGAGGTCTTTGCCCGAGGGGATGCCTCGTGATGCCGGTTGGGATGCGAGATGCCCGGGATGCGGGGGTGCCGGATGCCCGATGGCCATGATTGGCATAATTCCGGAGGTTCTTCGCAAGGCCCGAATAGGGTGCGAGTGTAAAGTATGGGATGGATGATCCCGAGGAAGGGTGATGTGATGATCAATTGAGAATTCCAAGTGGAAATTTAATCATGCATGTGCACTATGGTATGATGATGACATGCATGTGTACTATGGTATGATGATGACATGCATGTGTACTACGGTATGATGATGACATGCATGTGTACTATGGTATGATGATGACATGCATGTGTACTACGGTATGATGATGACATGCATGTGTACTATGGCATGATGATGACATGCATGTGTACTATGGTATGATGATGACATGCATGTGTACTAAGGCATGATGATGACATGCATATGTGATATGATATGATGATGAGGACATGCATCTGGGATATGACATGATGATGACATGTATGGATCATGTGGTATGATGATGATGATCATTCGTAATTAATATTATGTACGTATTATGATTGTGATGATGAGGTATGATGGCATGTACATGGCTTCGAGGTAAGTACACTACAATGCATGAATGACATGCGTATTGAAATTGTTCGTATTGTTTAAATGCATTGAGTGTTGATTGGATCTCTTTACTTGTTGAGTGGTTGTACTCACCCCTTCGGGGACCAACATTTCAGATTAGTACGATGCCTCTCCCTGCCGTTACGCGGGGAGTGTTTTACGGCCTTCCATCTGATGTGGAGGTCGTGCTGACCGAGATCGACTGTCCCACCTTGCCGGGACTGACTTTTATCCGTGCGCGTGTGCTCGTATCTTATGACGTGGGTCTATCTGGAGGCCCAGTCATCCAGGAGTACCTCTCCGTCCACATCCGCCGCGACGGTGTCATGATGGGGATGCTGTCACCCCCACCGCCTAACGCACCGGGATGGGTGTGACGGCCTGCGCACGTGGAGTTGGGGTTAGCAACTTTTTGGATGGCCGACTCGAGTAGTCCGAAGGGAGATCGTTACACGTCATATTTTTGAGGGTCGTGTGTCTCTTTTTGAGGTTGAAGGCCGAGCATAGATGAGTCTTGGCCTACCTTTTGTACTGACCCGTGTTATCCTTCGTAAATATATATATAAATAAAAGTGCTTCGGCCTTGTGCTTTCGTTTAATCAAAAATAGTTGGTGTGCATTGTGCTGTCGTGAGGGAAGCGAAGTGTTGGTGAGACTCGCCTCTTATTTTCCGCTATGAGCTACGCAAATCTTTAAAGCCTTTTTAAAAGGAAAAAGAAAAGAAAAGAAAAATTACGCCTAAGCATCGGCCTGAATCTTTCTTCTATCACTGTATAAGTTGTTTTGTCTGGTTTCTTTCGCATAGTATCTGTGGCGACCCTATCGGGTTTTGGGGGTGCCACAAAAGCACTTTCAATCATCAAATTATTGAAGCAATGTTCAAGTTCTAAATTGAAGATATTTTTATAAAAGACTAACAATCAATATAGAAACAACAAATTAGCATAATCCACTTTACAACCACAATGCAACTACATGATCAATAGTGAGCGCAATGGTCCAATTTGCAGCAATGTTCTAATTTATCGCAACAATTGGAAAATATAAAACAACCATAATGCAGAGAGTAAAACGCCGCTATAATGTAGAGAGTAAAACGCCTTTGCAAAAAAAAAAAATGGTAATATTACTATGATATACCCAAATGCTGTAAGATAGAGAGCGATACATGTATGAGGAGTCACCATCGCCGTCCCGATGCCGCTCGCTCCGCCGCTGACACGCCGATATGCCCACAAGACATGTCTTTACACGAACTCGCGATCATCAAAGAAAAGAACATAAAGTTGACGTGTGTCAAACTCGAGCTCTTTGAACTCCTAATAATGAAGAAATGAGGATGCCAACTGACGTCGTTTTGCATAATGCAGAGATTAAAGCACCTTTGCAAAAAAAAAAAAAAATTGTAGCATTACCATGAGATACCCAAATGCTATAATGCAAAGAGCGATACCTGCGTGAGGAGGAGTCGCCATCGTCGCCGCTGACCCTGTCATCGTCCCCGACGCGAATCACTTCATCACTGAGATTTCCAGACTCCCTCAAAGAGGTCTTCACATGAACTCGCAATTGTCAAAGGAAGGAAAGAATAAGAACTGACGACGAGCGTCGAACTGGAGGTCGATGAGGACCCAAATCGCAAGAGAACTGCAGATCATCAAATTTGGGGCTTAGGGTTTGGACGAATTCGATTTGGGGCTTAGGGTTCGGACGAGTTCGATTTGAGTCTTAGGGTTCGGACGAATTCGATTTGGGGCTTAGGGGACACTTCGAAAGCGAAAGAATACATAAAGATGGAGAGGGGAGGGAGAACATGACGGTGAAGAAGACGTACAGACGGAGGGGGAGACGACATCGTGGTGAAGAAGAAAGGAGGAGATGACGTCGTTCTGCATGCGTGGCTTTTTTTTTTAAAAACTATTTGCAACGGAGAAGAGAGAAACGATTAAAAAAAGCCACGCGGGGGCCAGGTCAGCTTTTTCCGTTAAGAAATTGGACGGTGTCGATTTTAGGACTCGTTTGAAATATTTTGACAAGTTGTAGGACTTAAATGCATTTTTTGCAAGTATTAGGATTGAAATGCATTTTCGTGACAAGTTTTAGGACTTCTGAAACACTTATCCAAAAAAAAAAAACATGCAATAATCGCTCATATAAAAAAGAAATTATCTAAAGGAATAGAGCCGGAGTAATAGGAATAGATACTTAGAAGTCAGCTGCGATTAACCATGATATAAGTGATCATTAAGTGAATTTGGAATGGATCTTACAATTGCACTTAATTCCTTGGTCTAACTTATTCATCCTAGCGAGCACAAATTTTGTGTGGAATGATATTTGAAAGACAAGGCAGAGGCGCCTATCAGGCGGACTTCACGGATCAAATCAGTAATTAAATTGAGGAAATTAAAAATGCCCTGATGATGTCTAAATCTCATCAAAGCAATTAGACAACAAATCTACCCGTAAATAGCCATAAAATATTGTGAAGTCTAATCGGATGGAATGGAGAGGGTGGCCGACGAACGATCGATTTGGGGTTGCGGTGTTCCCGGCGGTAGTGCACGTTGCGCGGTTGGAGTAGAGTGTAAAAGTGGACGAGGGTGACTATACCTAACAATAGTTTTGATGGTTCTCGGTGGCACATGGCAACGGTAGGGAGAATAACTTGACGAGTCAAAACTAGGTGTCCTGCAAAGAGACAGTCCCCCTCTCGTCCGTGTGTAGTGGGTCTACTTTTTTAGGTGGACAATGGCTAGGGCTTCTCCAAAGCAGATCACTCTTGCTTTTAAAACAGTAATTAATAGTGAAGAAGTGACGTTTATCGCCAGATACTAATTATGAGAAACACTAACAGACTTGCGTAGCCCTTAAGGTTAACTAAAATAACTTTTTTCTTTTAAAGTCCGTTTATTTGACATAAAATTGTTATCGGAAATTTTTTTCTCATTCTCGATATATAAATAATGGAAAACTGATCTATTTTTCATGGATTGAAAAAATGAAGCTTATATTAAAAAAATTCCCTTCCGGTAAGAAGAATATCATCTTTCCTAAATTATCATACAAATGATAATTAATTATTTTTCATGAAAATATTTTTCATGAAAAATATTTCTTTTATTATGAAATTTTCAATGAAAAATGGGGGAAAACTTCATGAAAAAGGAAATTACGTTTTGAGAAATCATTTTACAAAAAAATAGTTATTTTTCTTTTGTTTGGTCATATGTGAAAGAAAATGTTTTTGAATTTAGATCTCATTTGAAAAAGGATTTCAATCTCGCGTAATGTCCCCTCTCGCCCGCCGCATGCCCGCCCACTTTTCCACCCGCTCGCTTGTTCACACACCCACTCCTAGCCCGCCTGCGCTCGGTCCCCCTAGCCGAATGTTGTCCACCTACTTGTGTGGTGACCTCGCTTGTCTCGTGCACTTTGCAAATTTGAACGAGACCGAATTAAATCTCCCTTGTTATTTATTTTAATGTAATTTAGTTTTTATACTTGTTGATTTGCTCTTTTATTTATTTATCTATCTAATTTTTTCTGTTCCTTTTCTAATGTTTATTTTCATTAAATTGTATGCTAAATTTGTCAACTAGACTTTAGCTGTCAAAAAGTATAAACGAATTGAAAATTATATCTAGCAAGAACTTTTTTCATTAAATACATACTCTAAAAATTTCTACAACCATAAAGTTCAAAACTTCTGCAAAGGTGTGCATTCGATGCAATTCAACTCGAGAACTGGACCGAATTGATCTACCCTGGCCGATTCAAGGCCTCTTCAAGAGAGAAGTGGTTCGATTCTAGGTTTTGTGAACCTAGAATGGTCTCCAAGCCTTTCCCAAAAGTACCTTTGCATGAATGGAGAATTTAACATCTTCAACACAGAAAAATGCCATCATAACCACTTAATTAACAAAGTTTTTGTAGTGATATGCCAATTTATGCGCTTGAATATTGAAATGCTTCACGTGTCACGTGACGCGTTTGCAAGTACCCTCTTCCTCCAACGCATACTCTCTAGGCACATGGGGAACAATGATATTGCCGTATCGCATAGATAGGCGGAGGCTTTGCCATGTGTCAAATTTAAAACCCTGCGTTTTTTTCCTTGTCCAAATAATGTTAACAAATGCTCGCTCTGAAAACTTCAAGGGGAATAAACAAATGTCATCTCTTTACTTATATGACTTCTATGCCTTCTATACATTTACAATACGTCAAGCTTGTTATTGATTGATGGTATATTTACAATTTTTTGGTAATGTCGACAAAGAGGTGTAATCAGAGAATTTAAATTTTCACTAATTTAACGAGGCAGGTTCTAGGAGACTGTCGCACTGCAAGTTAAATCGAAAAAATTCGCATTCAAATGGATAAATTGTTGTCGGGCAATTTACTAGACAGACACTTTTCGTATCCTTCAATTTAATGGGGAAAAAGCTAGGCACGCGGTGAATTTTTATTGGCGGAATTCAATATCACAATCCCAAAATTGCCCCTCCGATGCTGCAGAACATCCAGAACCCCGGGGGGGTAGGGGCAATTTCTGCAGCAGATAAGAGGCCTACGCTCCCACGCGCCGTCTTGACGCCGGATGACGATGAAATAATCACATTTTATGAATAAGGATTATAATTATACTAAGGGATTGATAGAATTTAAGAAATATTATTAGTTGTCACTAGCTTAGCCAATAGAGAAAGTAATTTTAAAGTTATCAATATACTTAATTATGAGAAGATAATGTTTTTAATTAAAAAAAAAGTAGTAAACAGTGTTTATACACGCCAAGCGAAAAAGATTAGGTTGCCATATTCAATTGCCATTTTCTAGACCCACTTTTGTTTACAAATTTGAAATAACCGATTTGTAAATATTGTTTACTATATTTAAATTTGACTATATAACGGGTTAAGGGCTACATATAACATTTACCTTACGGTTATATAACATGAATTATGTTAACTCCTCTTATTATATTTTGTGGAGATACAATAATCTAAATTAATTGAAAATATTAGAAATTATAATGCGGTATTATCAACCATGACAAATATTTTATCAGAGCAAATTCAAAAATCGATAGAATATTTGGTGGTACTCTAGATCATCAACTTGTATTTTTTTTTTTTGTCAATCCTATTATATTCCTACTCTAACTCTCACTCTCTGATTTTTGCACTACCTCCTTGCAGGGCGTGGGAGTCGAAACCCACTCCTGAAACTAATTCATCCCCACCCCAACCTCCCCTGAGAATGTGGGGATTCGAACTCCCCACCTCCCCCTTTCTTCGTGGAAGGGTGGCCACTAGGGCAAACTCTAGTGGATCCTCAACTTATACTTGATTGAAGGGAAAAGTGCCAAAAAAGCCCTAAAACTTTTGTGTTTGTGCCAGTTTTGTCCTAAATATTTTTTTGGTGCCAATTTAGTTCTCAACCTTTTTACTTAGTGCCGATTCCGTTCTTTCCAACCAATTTTGGCCGGATTTTGCTTATTGGACGCCGTCCGGCTAACGTGGCCTAATCGATGTTGACGTGGACAATTTTTAATAATATTTTAATCTTTTTGAATTTTTTATTCGTTTTCTTTATTCTTTATCTTTTTTTCTTTTTTTCTCTCTCCTTCTCCCTCTGGCCGCTAGCTAGACCACGGTCACCGGCTCGCCAGTGGCTGCGAGGGCGGCCTCGCGCTGGGCGGCGAGGCTCGCCCTTGTCGGATCTAGCGAGGTCAAGCGAGGCTGGACCCTCGCTAGATCCGACGTGAGGCAGCCTCCCGGGCTAGCGAAGGTTGAGCCTTACTAGGGTCGAGCCTCACCGACCATGGGCGAGGGTCAACCCTCGCCAGCCCGGTGCGAGGTGAGCCTTGCTAGCCTCGCCGATGGCCAGTGAGGCTCAACCTCGCCGAATCATGGCCTGGGCGGCGCTGGCGAGGTGGCCAGCGAGGCTTGCCGGCCGTCGCCTCTGGCCAATCGCCGTGGTCCGGCTAGCGGTCAGAGGAAGAAGGAGATAGAAAAAAATATAAAATATAAAATATAAAATATAAAATATAAAAAGAATAAAAATTCAAAAATATTAAAATATTATTAAAAATTGTCCATGTTAGCACCTATTAGGCCACATCAGTTGCCCGGCGTCTAGTTAGCAAAATCCGGCCAAAACTGGTCGGAAATGACTGAATCGGCACTAAATAAAAAGGTTCTGGGACTAAATTGGCACCAAAAAAAGGTTTAGGACCAAACTTACACAAACATAAAAGGTTTAGGACTTTTTTAGCACTTCTCCCCATGATTGAATGTTTTCAGATAAATCACCCTTATGCTATGAATTTACTATGATAAGTGGGATAGCCCAGTTCACGCAAAATATGATGTCGCACTTGTTATGGTTTGTCGCCTATAGAAGGTAGTTCAATTTTGATAAAGAAAAAAGGTGGAAGAAGAGACCAATTCACACGATTTTCAGTTTACATAGGAAACTAGTCTTATGTTTGTTAGATTTCCTTAGATTTCTACACTTGAAGTCTCTACGTGATCAACATTTGGAATGTCTAGACTCTTTATATATTTATATTTGAAACGGTCCCTTTTATTTTCGTCCATCCTGATTTATTTTTTTCTTCCCTTTTTTTGTTTGCCTCCATTGGTCACCGGTTGGCACGAGAGCAACCCATGCTTGTGGTCAGTGACCTCCGTTAGCCATGGGCAAGGCACTAAGTACTAAAGTTGGAAATAGGTTCTAAGTCCAAGCTATTTAAGATCCGTTTATCTTAAACTTACAATTTTTAAACCTATTTAATTAGTCTCTTCAAAATATAAGTGACCCACATATAATTCATTTGTGATTTAAATGGGTCGGGTTTAAAACTCATTTTAACTTCTCTATGTATATGTAGTGGAGGCAAAGGGTCTAGAATGAGAAGAAAAGCATGTATTTATACCGGAGGTATAGGCTCTAGAATAAAAATGTTTGATCTCTTCTACGTTGTACGGGTCTACATATGTAGACGTAGCATTTTACTTTTCATGTTTAGGTAGTTTCGATAGTAACGAGTGTTAGAATTTTAATGTTATTGCAATTGATGCACTTCATCATCTTCCTTTTTTCCGTTAACTTCTCTTCAGAAAGTTGATGACCTACTTAATTGTTGTCGAGACAGCTTTTGTCCCTCTGTGCAGAGGGCCATCACGCTGATGTTGTGCCTCGGTTGTTGTTGATTTCGTAAACATGTTGAATGAGAAGAACTGGAAAAGGGGTCAAGATGCGTCCACCATAAAGCAAATCTAAAATCCATCATAAAGGAGTCTGGACTTGCGAGGCAATTATCGAGGCTCTTCCTCAATGAATTAAAAAAAAAAAAACAATGAATCCATCTCATGGTATGGGATCCGCATTTAGCATATAAGACTACTATGATAATCTACGATTCCACATGCATGGTTTCCTAATTTAAAGGCAATTAAGATATCAATTACCAACCGAAAAATACCAAAAGGATGAGGACCAGAAATTGCCCATGATTCTAAGTTCTATCTCTCTAATTATACTTTGTTCCACGCGGTTTCAAATTTGAAACTTCAGCTTCTTAGCCAATATTCGTATTTACCCCTTAGCTTCATATTTATTTACATGCCTACCTTGGGAAGTCATCTGAAGGGAGAATGTTCAAACAATTTGTCTGCATTTAGGTCCGTTTGTTTCACAAAAGATGAATGATTTTGAAAATATTTCCTTAAAAATAATTGTCTTTATTTCTTTTAATAATTAGCGAACGAAAAATGTTTTTGTTACCGGCAATAATTTACATCTAAATATTTTTGTAGATGATGAAAATAATTTTTTTTTTTGTAAGCGATAAAAATAGTTATTTTTAGGAAAAGGTTCTCAAACTCGTTCATTTTCCGCGAAAAAGCATGCCCTTAGTTACTAGTTAGATTAAATTAGACCGACATGTACGTACCAATTCCTAAATACTTTTTGATTTATATTTTAGCTGTCCGTTGGTAAAGTGTGTGATTAAGAAAGCGATAGGAACACGTATTGAAGTTTTTTCTTTCTCCGATGAGGGTTTCACATATTTGAGAGTTACGTAGGTTAAGCTAAGTACAGTTGCACCCAATTTCCCTTCAAAATCATGTACAAATCGAATTTGGATCAAATCAATCCGTTTGGATAAAGTCAATCCGATTAGTAATTTTGAAACAGAGATTCGATTAGCATCTAGAACAAACAAACTGCATAGTTCTGTTATGTATTTATCTTCCTAAATTAATTTTTCTTGCCTTCGGAAAGCCGGATAACCCCATTCGATCCATAAGATAGGAGTTCATTTGATTAACCATGTTGACACCCCCATTCTTATCTAATACTCGTGCACATCCATGATTTCAGCAATCCACTCTGGATTGTGTTGGTGCAAGCATAATACTTTATTACTGAAACTATAGCCTTTAAAAGTCTAGCAAAGTTTGAAATCACTTCACATTTTTTTATTTATTCTTTATTTCATTTTCTTTTTTATTTCTTAAGTCTATATATGTAATATATTTATCTTATAATTTTATGTATTTCAATATATTACATTATTATTTATTTAATTTTCTTGTTTCTAGATAGAATTAAAAAATGTAGTTGATCCACCCTGCGGTGGACGAGTTGGTTCGCGCTTTGACCCCTCATTTAGGAGGGTAGAGGTTCGAAAAATGTGATGTCGGCCTTTCCAAATGGGAGGTTTTCTGCTTCATCATGGCTGCCGTGGCGGCCAGTGGGGTAGTGTTAGTGGTCCTCCCATTAGTCGCCAGCTTCCTGATTGGGCCTTCATACCCCACCCTGAAGGTTACTGGGGTGAGGGTGTCCAACGTCACCTGGGAAGAGACAACAATTGGTGGAGAGACTGCGCATCCGCAACACCTACCTGTTTAACTAAGTAGAGTGCTTCCTATATTACAATTGGGACGTGGCGCAGCCTTTTGCAATGGCATCGGTGGAGCCACTCGTATTGCGGACACCTGACAGCATTGTGATAGAGGCGACCATGAGGACAGAGAGGTCTGAGGAGGAGGCGGAGTGGTCGGTGATCAGGAAGATGGATCTAGAGTGGAGGTCTCGAGGGATGGTGGTGGTCGGGTTGGGCCTGCGAATGTTGGAGACGATTGAGTTTGGCCTGTGGTTTAAGGGGGACAGTGTGCTTATTGAAGCACGCTGTCACCGCCTGAGTATTGCGTTTGCGAACTCATCGTCGGCAATCTTCTTGTTAGGAATTGCTCTTGGCAGATATGGTGTTGGAAAACCTTCTCCAATATTTGGCCTCGAGCCACACAATCCATTTGTTCTTTCACAAGGTTTCAAAGTTATTCTGTCCATAGGAAGCCTTGGAACATGATAAACCATTGGTACAGGTCAGCTAAGCTTTGGGGAAAGTAGCGAAGCCGAGAGCTTTCTTTTGTGAAATATGCCTAATTTTGGTTTGTTCGATTTATAACTTAGAAGTTTCTATGGCGCACAGACAAATTGATAATGACTGGATTGATATTGACTTGTCAATGCGTGGGTTTGCTCTGGACGTTGCAAGCCTTCATTTCAGAAACTCAGATAATTCTTCTCCTTTTTGCAGCACAATGAACGAGCTAATTGACAAATTCAACACCGCTTATGACAGACACAGTAGGAGGGGAGGAAGGACGCCCTTTGTTCGAAAGATTCCTTGTTTCTATTAGACCACCTTCAATTGATTATGGTTCTGCATCTCTCGTGGCATTGCGCTTGATTTGTGGCCTACTGTCATAGTCTAGGTCAGGGCCGACACATATCAAGCGAGTTTCTTTAATGAGGCCTATACCACATAGAAGATGTGATCAGGGAGATGAAATCAAAATCAAATAGAAATCTTTATACAATCGCATTTTACTGAGGTTCCTCTCACAATTTGCTTGGGATGTTCTACCCTTCTGGGCGTTTCGTATTTCCCAGGGCTAACGATAGTGAACTAAGGAACCTTGCTACAAGATTTTTATATTTTATTGGCATGTTTTGACCTTTCGGTGTTGCCTTGAGATGATGGTCCTGGTATAGCTTTTAGCATCTTGTAGTTTCTCTATATATTAACTTTATGTATTTTGAGAATTGTTGCCGAACTTGTATAACTGGATCCTGTGAAAGGCTCCTCCGTTCACTTCTATTTTCCATCTCTTTTATCCAATAACTTTGGCAACTTGCTGGGATAGGTGGTCATTATTTGAAGCCTTCAAGGATGCCAAGTGGCTGGCGTTTGTATATAAAACATGAAGGGCGTGAGTCGTACAAATGAACAAATGTGGACAAACTTCATTTTCGTTTTATTCCAGCTCGCATTGGGAGTATTTTACGACCTTCAGCATATAACAACAAACTTGGAATTTCTTGCCCACTGGCTTTGACCACTACCAAATGGGAAATCAATGATGGAAGGAAACAAATTTGGCGAAGTACAATTTCTTGTTGAGTCGCTCCGGAAAAAGCTCTCTTAAAGCCATATACAGATGGTTCAGTTTTGGAGACAATAATTCCCATCGCTATCTGCATACGACCATTCACCGTCATGGAATAGTGCGTCGGCAATGTAGATAAGGACGTGCTTTTCCCCGATCCCTTTCTTGCTCAATTTCAGGGGATGCGAAGCCAAAGCCCTAATGTCAATCGCACTCATTGATCTCGTCCTCGTCTCTAATGCGGCCATTCACAACAATCCCAATCCATCTCATGTTCTGAGCTAACTCTCCCTTCATCGCTAGTTTCGAGCAGGATAAATCAAATACTAGGTGAAAAAAGGGGAAAAATGGTGATGGTCGAGTACGGGAATAAAGAATAAATAAAAAATCAACGACTTCGCACAAAACTACAATATGAAGCAAAATAAATGTCTGAATCAAATACTAGGTGAAAACAATAACTCTTATATCTGTATGATTTAGGCATCTCATTTTCCTTCCCAAGTAACCCAGGAATCACTTGTATTAGAATAAGTGGAACACGATAGAGTAAGCCTGCAAGGAGAGTTCCATAAGGAAATCTACTTTACAAAAGCTCTTTGATCTAAGAAAAACTGATATGTTCAAAAGGTAGATTGAAAATTCTCAAGCTGGAGACTGAGAAAGACAATAGTGCCTTCTTGACTCTGCTGCTGCAAAGGTTCATAGGTCGTAAAATTGATGGGCGATATGCATCTTTCGCAATCGCGGCCTGGGCGGCGAGGTAAGTAATCAGCAACATATCACTGTACTCCTCGAAGAAAAGCAAATTGGAGAAGAATTTAGGCAAGAAAGTGAACAACAAAATTATTCGGCAACTAACATATAAAAAGAAATTTTAAAAAAACACGAAACCTCAACTTCAGGGCATTTAAATCATCACTAAATCATGGATCACTAATAAAGAAAAAAATGATTATGGCGAAATACCTTAATAGTGATGGATTTAGTAAAACGAGCACGATGGTAGATTATCGGACGGATTACCGCCAACACTCATGCCGGTTACTAAGCTTCCCTCTGTCGAGGATGAGTTCGCAAACGAGATAATCAGGTGGTGACATCGTGCTTGAATAAGCACAAAGTCCCCCTTAAACCACCGGCGAATCTCAGTCGTCCCCACCATCCGCAGGCCCAACCCGACCACCACCATCCCTCGAGACCTCCGCTCTAGATCCATCTTCCTGATCACCGACCCCTCCGCATCCGCCTCCTTCTCGGACCTCTCTGTCCTCATGGTCACCTCTATCACAATGCTGCCGGGTGTCCGCAATACGAGTGGCTCCACCGACACCATTGCCAAGGGCCGCGCCGCGTCCCAACCGTGATATAGGAAGCACTCTACTTGGTTAAACAAGTAGGTGCCGCGGATGCCCAGTCTCTCAGCCAGCAGTGTGGCTTCCCAAGTGGCGTTGGACACCCTCACCCCAGTAACCTTCAGGGTGGGGTATGAAGGCCCAATCAAGAAGCCAGCGACTAATGGGAGGACCACAAACACTACCCCACTAGCCGCCACGGCAGCCATTATGAAGCTGAACACCTTCCATTTGGAAAGGCCGGCATCACACTGGGGCGGCTGGGAGCGTGTGATCGGCCCAGCTTGACGACGGGGGCTACTGACGGCCATGGCCGCCGTCGGGCGCAAAGGACCTGTCATGGGACGCGAAAGACCTGCCGCCGAACGCGAAGGACCTGCCATGTAACGCAAAGGATCTGCCATGGAAAGAGGGTTGTAGTTTCTAGGGATTCTTCAGTTTGGAATGCGGCAGAGACCACCTTTGGAAGAGGAAGTCTCCCAGACAAGTGAATATTAAAGTTGCGAAAAATTGATTTTTTTGTTTTTTAAGTTGCGAAAAATGATTAGAAAATCATTCTGGATATACTCCAATCCAGAATCAGTTGGAAAATTCTGGAGAGCCTAATCCAGAATCGGTTGGAAACTTTTTATCATATAGAGACTTTTATGCTTTGACGTTAAAATTCTTCTTCTAATGCCATAATCAATTGAAAACGTTTATCTTTATTGACTTTATATTTCATAATACCATAAAATTCCAAATTAAAAATAAAGAAAACACTCAATAAAATATAAATTGGCCTTATGTGTGTGAGAATAATTTTTTATAATGTTATATCTAACTATTGAAATATTAGACTTCGGCTTACTTAGACCCATATAGCTGAAAATAAGCCAAGACATTTAATGTATTATCTCTCTGACTTTCATTGCTCTTTTTTTTTTTTAATAAAAAAAACCCCTCACGTGATACCGTAAACAAAACAAAAATAACTCAATTTGTAAGGAAATTTTTAAATTGTTCATTATTTTTGCATAGCTATAAGATTAGAATGTCAAATTACTCCTTAATCTATATAATTGTTATGGCTATCTATAAAGGTTATGACTATCCTCTAACAAAACTAAATTGTAATGGATAAACAAAAACTTCGAATTCGAAGGTTCTCGTGTTCTTATTCTTTAACAGCATTCTTCCAAATTTAGGAATTACAGAATTTTTTTAACATAAAACCACAAAATTTTGTTAACCAGATCGATATGTAAGCTAGCTCAAATCACGTCAAACTTTATCTTCGTTAAACTAATCATTATAATTTATAAAAAGATTACCTTGCTAGTAAAAATAAAATTCAAGTTTGGTTATGAAAGAGACACTTAAAATTACAAATCTCGCTCCTCCACAATTCTTCGCTCTGTAAGCTCTAAGGTCAATCCTAAAATATACATACTTACTAACGTGCCCCTTGTGCCAACAATCTCACGCTGCCCTTGCTTCCAAACAAATCGCTACCCGCAACGGGAACATCCAACCTCCACAACCAAACACGAGATAAAAGGTAGCATCACCTGTCTACTTCTTTTTTTAATCAAATTATATGAATTTTAATCACTAAATTTGTAATGCGATGGTCATCGGTTCGATTCCGATAGCCGGCTTTTTTCTATTTGTTTTAATTTTTCACATGATTGATAATGTCTTTTTGAAATCAAAGAACATTGAAAAGGCTTTTTTCCCCTTTTTTCAAAGGTCACTTTTTTGTTTTGCTTTTCTTTTTATTCATTTATCATTTAATTTAGTTCAGTTTTATTTTAGGTTTATGAAATTTCAAAAACAAAGGAGTCTTTATGTCGCGTTACCGAGGGCCTCGTTTCAAAAAAATACGCCGTCTTGGGGCTTTACCAGGACTAACTAGTAAAAGGCCTAGAGCCGGAAGCGATCTTAGAAACCAATCGCGCTCTGGGAAAAAAATCTCAATATCGTATTCGTTTAGAAGAAAAACAAAAATTGCGTTTTCATTATGGTCTTACAGAACGACAATTACTTAAATACGTTCGTATCGCCGGAAAAGCAAAAGGGTCAACAGGTCAGGTTTTACTACAATTACTTGAAATGCGTTTGGATAACATCCTTTTCCGATTGGGTATGGCTTCGACTATTCCTCAAGCCCGCCAATTAGTTAACCATAGACATATTTTAGTTAATGGCTGTATAGTAGATATACCAAGTTATCGCTGCAAACCACGAGATATTATTACGGCGAGGGATGATAAAAAATCAAGAGCTATGATTCAAAATTATCTTGATTCATCCCCCCATGAGGAAGTGCCAAAACATTTGACTCTTCACCCATTTCAATATAAAGGATTAGTCAATCAAATAATCGATAGTAAATGGATCGGTTTGAAAATAAATGAATTGCTAGTCGTAGAATATTATTCTCGTCAGACTTAAACCTAACTAAAATAAGAAGGGTTCGGACAATTTGACCCTTTTCGGGTAAGTAAAAAGGACGTAAGATAAGGGGATTATCCAGGGATTTTTCTCCCATTAATGTATCATAATCAGTAGGGAGATTTCATCCCTTGTCCGCTCTTTCCAGTATTTGACGTACCATAGAAATGAAATTAGGAATATCGAATCTATATAAGAGAAAGTTTTAACTTTTGGAATCAGGGTATGCGTTGTTATTTGATACATTGTGGTTAGTAACATTGGTAAATTAGTTTAAGGTACGGAAAGAGAGGGATTCGAACCCTCGGTAAACAAAAGCCTACATAGCAGTTCCAATGCTATGCCTTGAACCACTCGGCCATCTCTCCTACATAATGATTATGTCCCAGCAACCGAATGAATAGCGAGTCATTCATACTCGATTCTTAGATAGTTGTGCACAATCAATTAGAAAACGAAAAAAAACTTTTCATCAAAAACCTTCCCGGTAGATAAAAATAATCTTTTTTTTGTGAAAATATGATATTTTTAAAGGAATTTGATCGATGAATTGTAAGGAATCAACTGATCGGTCTATCTATTTTTTTTTTCGACTATGATTAATGGATACTTTTCGATCATGATTCTATTTAGACTAGGATTCCATTTCCATAAGAATTGAATTCAAAAATTCCTTTCGAGTTTTAGATCTCTCAACCCCTTACCTCGGAGATTGATTAAAAATTCATAAATCATCCCATGAATTTTTTTTTTATTTGATTGGATAGTGTATATCTGGTATGCACACAACACAAAATGGGCGTTTATTCTATTTTCATCATAGAATGATTATTCGATTCTTTTTCCTCTTTTGATCATAATTCAATCAAAACTTCTCGAATTATCTTAATCTGTGGGAAAAATTCTTTGATTCTTCCATTTCGATGGAATCGGAATAGCTCCCCTTATTCATTAATATACTACTCGATTTGTATGAAATTGTATTTGGATGACATCCAATTGGATTTCAATATTTCTTATTATTGATTCCTATCAAAAAGAAAGAATTTGAGTAGAAGGTCATATCTTTTCTTTTCTTTTTTATTAGTTTTTTTTTTTTAATGAGTCTGTTTTTATGTTATTTCGTACTATACAATTCTGTTGTTTGTGGGATCATTTTCTCACGAGAGGTAATGAAAAGAATTATAGAATGGATTGCTATCTATGCCTAGATCGAGGATAAATGGAAATTTTATTGATAAGACCTTTTCAATTGTAGCCAATATCTTATTACGAATAATTCCGACAACTTCAGGAGAAAAAGAGGCATTTACCTATTACAGATATGGTGCGATTTGATTATTCTTTTTTTTTTAAGTATCTTTTTCTATTTTATTTACCGCTTTTCTTTCAGTCTTAGAAGAAAGACACATGATTCGGGATAGAAAGAAAAAAAAGGTTATTGCAAAAAATCTACGCTTTTTGAAGGTGAAGTTTGTAAAAAAAAAAACAATTCCTTCTGTCGTGTATCCCCGATTAATGCAGCCTCAAATGCTTCAATTGTCGATTCTAGTATTGAGCGAAAGGTTAAACCTACGGGTTATGTATGGTGGGGTCAACCCTAATCCATTAGTACCCATAGGCGGCATAGGAGAAGAAGCACTACGTCTAGAAATCAACAACACGAAAACTTTGTTATGTTAACAATTATACTCCTTCCTTATCGAGACCGGAACTAAGAAGAATGGTTGGGCCAACAAACATCCATCTCGTTTGTATTTTGGATACTCGTATAACCATTGAAGACTGTTGAAGTGACGAATTCCTGGAATTTAAGGGGCGTGGGGGACAAAGAAATTGTTGAAGTTACCATTTTTTTATCTAGTATTCAACCCATTTGATGGTAAAAAAGATCTTTTGCAGAAGGTTGTCTATCTTTAAGCTTCCTATTTCTATCTGTAAAGCTATTGAACAGCGCATCGCACGTTTTTGGTGGCAATCAAGTCACAACAAAGCAGGGATCCACCGGAAACAATGGGATCTTATGAAAGAAAGCAAACAAAGTGGAGGTATGGGTTTCAGAGATTTAATTACCTTTAACAAGGCCCTTTTGGGCAAGCAAGCGTGGAGGCTCTATGAGAATAATTCTTCCTTACGGAGCTCTGTTTTTAAAGGTTTATATTACCACTCCACAGACTTTTGGCACGCAGCTAAGGGCCACCGCCCATCGTGGGGCTGGTAGAGCCTCCTCCTAGGACGAAACTCTATTACAGACCATGTGCAATGGCGAGTGGGCAATGGTGCAACAATCAAGGTCAGACAGGACAGATGGTTGGCCCAAGGGGTGCTTTTTGGGCCAGCAACCAGACATGAACTTGAGACTGTGGCTGGCTTCATCTCTTTGAACCAACTCACTTGGGACATCCCCAAACTCCAGCAGTGCTTTGATAGGCAGACAGTCCAAGAAATTACAGCCATTCCCCTACGGGCAACATCTAACATAGACAAACTCATCTAGACTGGCTCACATGAAGGCAAATACTCAGTCAAAAGCGGCTATCATCATATTCGACAGGCAAGTACCAATACAGACACTACTCGGGTTTCCTCCTCCTACATTGCACCCTGCCGTCTTTGGCAACACATCTGGAAACTTACTACAGCCCCTAAAATCCGAATGTTCCTTTGGTCGATATGTCATAATGCATTATCGACCAAGGACAATCTTTGCAGATGACATGTTATAGAGGACCCAGTATGTCTCCTTTGTTCAACTCAAGATCTAGAAACTATGGAGCATTTATTCCTGTCATGTCCTAGATCTCAGCAGGTTTGGAATCATCCTGATATCCAACTCTCGATCTCTGCTTTTTGCACCCACAGTATGGCAATATGGTTGGCTGACCTAGTTGAATACAGAACTCACTCACCTGGGATGGAGATCATTGCAGCCCTCCTCTGGCAGCTGCGGAAGGCACGGAACCTCTATGTCTTCCAACGTCAAAGAGTGACGCCTCAGCAGATCGTTGATTTAGCACTAACATCCGCACGGTTGTATCTGTCTTTTGCACCGGTGCATCTCGACCCCGAAGTGGCTAAGCCGAACCCGTACACCGTCTGGATTCCCCAACGCCTGGCTTCCTCAAGGTCAACATGGATGGGGCTTTTCTCCTAGGCTCTAACAGGGGATCAATAGCTTGCCTCTGTCGCGATCACCATGGCACCTTGCTCGACGGCTGCTCCCAATCCATTGATGCCTCCTCACACCTCCAAACAGAAACCCAAGCTCTTCTACTCCCTCTCAACTTGCTGATCAGGAAGGGTTTGGCTCACACTAACTTGATTCTTGAATCGGATTGTATGGAGTTGGTGGAGGCTGCAAATCTCCGTCGGACACCACCCCTGGATTGCCAATCGCTGATCACGGACGCCATCGCTTTGCTCCGACGTTGCCCTAATTCGAGCCTCAACCACTATAGGCATGAAGCCAACAAGCCAACCGACTGGGCCACCAAGGCCCAAGGCTGGGGCTCTTTGCTTTCTACTTGGGCTCTTGCCCCCCCCTCCAGCTCTCTTTAATTTGCTCCGTACTAATGCCCTCTCTAAGGGATGCAACTTGTTTGGCTCTTGAATGTTATGTTTCTTTACCGACCAAAAAAAAAAAAAAAAAAAGCTAATCCGTTAATTTAAAATCACTCCATTTAAGGAAAACAATTTAAAATGATAGATTGATTATTGTGTACCCATACATATTCAAATAGAAAGAAGTTAATATTAGGTACCATTGCATATAGCTTAGTTAACTTTCCTTAGCATATATTACAAAACACGATGGGTTTATCTATATGTTGAAATAATTTTTTTCCATCATATAACTTGTATTCAGTGTACATTAAGGAAAGCCACATTCGAACGTTAAAAAGAAGAAGGAAAATTACAAATTATCTATTTTCTTAACCAAATCACAACATAATCTTTTCTAGTTTAATTATTTCATAGCGAAGTTGAGAAAAGTACCGGATGCACCCAAGGAATGTCGTAATTTCATTTATAAAGCATAAAGGGAGTTACAAATTAATCCCAATATTGGTTTAATATTCTCGTATAAAATTAACTAATCCAGCTATAAACTAGCTATAATTTACTAAAACTGATTGAACGTATTACTTCATGAATTTATTTTCCGTTGGACCAAATCAGATTTACTTGAATTATTTTTTTTTTCTATTGGACCAAATCAGATTTACTTGAAAAATATCATATCCAGTTTAGCTAGTGATGGTATATTCATCAATAAAATGTATATTTGGAGTGGCATAATTTCAATTACTCTTATTGTTTAAGGAAGAGGAAGTGAGGTAAAATCAAGAAATCATTCACAAATCCCTCATTATTACATTAGTCCAGATATAAATCAGCCCTTGTAACCAAAGATAGGCTTTGCTTCGGATGTCTATTATTGTCAGGGAGTCCGCCCATGATTTACAATAAATAATATGATAATTCTAATTCACGGAAAAATAGTAGTAATAAATGGAGAAAGAACCGCACATTCATCAAATGCACTGTGAAGACGGCAACAAATGGCCCCTGCTCACGCCGTTAACGAAATAGTCAAAGGTAAACCGATCCAACGGCTGTTCTCGCGCCACGAGAAATGGTAACTCCTCCGTCTCGTTTTCCATTTTTTCCCCCTACGGAAACGTGGATCCCACGAGGGTCAATCCCCGGTCAAAGGACGCATATGCCCCTTGGCTTACCCATTAATTCTCTACCTGTGTATAATTACAACAATGAATTATTGATTAGGTGCATGGTATCTCCTTAATTCAACTAAAGAGTGACATCGTCTCCATAATACAACCAAATCCAAAGAAAATGGGACTCGAAACCCCATATCCATTTCATCTATGAACTTAGTCCTTTTTCTAATCAACTATACATACCCAGATTGATTGGTTCTTATAAAGTAAAAAAAATATAAAAAACATGCGTCACTTTTGAATCAATAATCATTTATGTGTCTCTATTTTTGTAAACACCCTTTATATACCTTAAGCAGAACCTCAAATGGCAAAAAAAATGGAATCACTCCTTTCTTGCAAATTTATTTTAGTATTATAGCTCATGATTTTATTTTATTTTTGTCAGTCCTGCGCTATTCCTATTACAACTCTCACTCTCAGACTTTTGCCCTATAGCTCATGATTTGGGTGGTTTGGTTTTTAATTGGTTTTAAGCGTTTTGGACAGGTGCGAAAACTTTTGGATTGGGACTTGGACAATTTCTTTTTTTTTTTTTTTTGAGAGAACGATACTTAAAGTAAATAATGATACATGGATGATTGATGTGAAGGAAGCAAAGCCTTTAAAAGCAAAATGCATGGGGTCCACTAGCGTTCTGGACCCCACCCACGTCCACTCGCAAGCCTTCCCTCCATCTGCGTGCGCAGACACATGGCGCCACCAGCGCCTGGCAGCTCCATTATTTTGAACGACGACACTTCCATCCATGCACCAATGACCATACGCCCCCAATGCAGGGATTGTCTCCCTCACGAAAATCAAAATGAAACTGAAATATAATAAAACTATAAAAAAAAAAAAAAAACTTGCCATATTAAAAGAAAATGGCCAAAAAATCAACAAAATAATTAAAAAATACAAAATTATTTACGTCAGTGCCAATAGTGCCATGTAGGACAATCATGTCGATGGCTAATGAATTCCGGTGAAAGTTGGACACAATTATAATAGGTTATCATTTTTTTGCTTATTTGATTCGTATGGATATGATCTTTATCTATGTGCGAATGTTGTCAATTATTAAATGGTTAACATTATGGAAAACTTCAAACTTGCCAAATGTGATCAAACGCTTAAAACCAATTGGTTTTTTGACCACCAAAAATTTTAAATCGACATGTCTATAACAAATTTATCCATCGTTAGTTTTCGTTAAATGTCACTGTCAAATTGATGAGTTGGACAATACATGTATCAATTTAGAGTTTTATACTCAATTTGTCACAAATATATCAGTTTATGATTTTTCATAATATTATTATATTAATTGAGAATAAATTTATTATAAATGTATTAATTTGAGATTTTTTTTTTTATAATTTCTCAAAATTTAGTTTTTCTGATATTAACTCTTTATTAAACACGTGATGTTTGCCAATCAAGCCACCAACTGGAGGCAAAACTTGGGGGTTTGATTCCATTTGAACAATTTATAAATTCAACGCCACTTTCGTCGAACTCGACCTATATATATTTGAAAAAGGCCATGTAGTTAGGATCGCTACTCAATATATTTATTAATTTATTGCTACGAAAATTTTAAAAACTTGAAAAAAGGTCAAAAAGTGAAAAAGGAGAGAGCGTGATAAGTGTACCCTCACTCGATATAATGATCATTGATCCATCCCCGCACTCGTATGTTCGCATGTTGTTTCTATTTTCACCCGTGGTGGCGCCTCCAATTCGGCAAAATAACATTATCTTTTGGAAAATAACACCATCTAAAAATCCTGCCCAGACACCAATGTACTAATTTTTTTTATGACCAAAACCCTCAAATTTTAATCACGGCAGTACAAATTTAAGGATTTCGGCAACACAAAAAACTTATTTCATATAGATGGCAGGTTCTAAATATTCCAGTTTTATTGATTTAGTTCTCAGTCTTCGCACTAAATTTATAAGTAGTTATTCCAATCAATTTGTGTGGAAAATCATTTACGTGGGCGTGCCACCAAAGTGGCCTATGCACGCTATAAAATCAATGTATGACACATTAAATTTTGCACGTGATTCAGTTCTCTCTCTCCTCCCAAACGATGAAAGGACGCATTGGAAAATGCAAAGGCATTTCTCTTCGCTCGAGATTTGATTGGTTGCCCCCATCACTTAAGAACTCAAAAGTGAACCGGCGGGTTGGGGGCCGCCGCCACGTGGCCATGCTCTCCTCTCGTCGCGTGCTTGAAGTCTGTCCTATCCCATCAATGCGAAGAAAGAGAAAAGCGGGCATCAAACATCGAGCAGAAGAAGAACGAGAAGCTACAATTTTTTTGGTACTCCCTTGTGCACAGAGGGAATGCAGTGATGAGACAGCCCTAAAACACACTAAGTCGCATTTGGGAACGACTTTGTTCTCAGAAATACATTGTGATCACAAAATTTCTGATTCTGGATTATATAAAAAAAAATGCATTTGGTAACTATATAAAATGTCTATTCCAATTCTAAAATTTTATCAAATCATAGAAATTCTATTAATTAATTATATTTATACCAAGTAATAAACATATTAACTAATCAAAATTTTATTAAATAGTGAATAATAAACTACAAATATAAATACTAAATAATAAATTAAAATACAAAATTAAATATGTAGTCTATACATAGCAAAATTTCCATTCATACTTCAAATCATTTTTTTTTAAATAATTTTATTTATTTTTTATTTTTTATTCCTTTTTTTTTCCTTTCTCCCTCCCTTCTTCTTATTCTTCTTCCACATCCTTCTTCTTCTTCAAGGTGGCCTGTCGCCGGCCTTGGGACGAGCGGCAACAGGCCGACGAGGGCCGATGACCTCACCGGAGCATCTCTGGCCCTTGGCAAGGCCATCCCTCGTCGGCCAAGCCTCGCCGGCAGTTGGGTGAGGCTCGGCCGGCAAGGCTTGACCGAGCCTTGGTTGGGCGAGCGACCTTGTCCAGATCTGGCGAGGTCGAGCCTCGCCTAACCATGGCGGGCCGATCCTCGCTTATCCAGACGAGGCTCGTTGGTGGCCGGGGTAGGCCCGCCTAGCCACCAGTGAGCTCACCAGGCCTCGTTAGCGGCTGGGAGCCTCCGCCGACGGGTGGCGGTGGCAGCATACGGCAATGGGTGTGGCGGCAGCGACACTTGAAGAACAACAGAGGAAAAGATAATAAAAGAAGAAAGAGAAGGAAAAAGGAAAAATTAGGTAAAATTGATTCTAGAATTGTTCAAGAAACGAAGAATCAACTTTTTTTTTATTCTTGATTCGACTCCAAACTTGTTTCCGGGAACAAAAATTTTACTAAACGCGATTCTATTCCAAAACTACTCATGAGAACAAAAAATCAGAATCGGTAACTGTTTGGATGGTTACCAAACAGCCTTTAAAAACTGCTTGTTTCAACTTAAGGGAAAATTTTCTGACCCCATTTAAAAAAAAAGGGATAAGTGTTCCAGAAGTCCTAAAACTTGTCACAAAAATGCATTTCAGTCCTAAAACTTGCAAAAAGTGCATTTAAGTCCTATGACTTGTCAAAATGTTTCAAACGAGTCCTAAAATCTACTTCGTCTAATTTCTTAACGGAAAAAGCTGACTTGGCCCCCACGTGGCGTTTTTTAATCGTTTCTCTCTCCTCCGTTGCCAATAGTTTAAAAAAAAAAAAAGCACACGCATGGAGAACGATGTTGTCTCGTCCTTTCTTCTTCACCACGACGTCGTCTCCCCCTCCGTCTGTACGTCTTCTCCACTGTCGTGTTCTCCCTCCCCTCTCCGTCTCTACTTCTTCTTTCTCTACTCCGAGTGTCCCCTAAGCCCCAAATCGATTTTGTCCGAACCCTAAGCCCCAAATCGATCTCGTCCGAACCCTAAACCCCAAATTGAATTTGTCTGAACCCTAAGCCCCAAATAGATCTTGTCTGAACCCTAAAACCCAAATCGAATTCATTCAAACCCTAAGCCCCAAATTGAACTCGTCCGAACGCTAAACCCCAAATTGAATTCGTCCAAACCCTAAGCCCCAAATCGATATCGTCTGAACCCTAAACCCCAAATCGAATTCATCCGAACCCTAAGACCCAAATCAAATTTCACGATCTGTAGTTATCTTGCGATTTAGGTCCTCATCGACCTCGAGTTCGACGCTCGTCGTGAGTGCACAAAAGGTTTTGCTCAACAAAATGCCTGCACATAAGGTTCTGTTCAACAAAATATGCACTTTCAATGCACAAAAGGTTCTATGCACAAACGCTACGCGTCTCATACAGAAAACCAGCTAATAATTGATATAAATTCACCTAACAACACCAATTTCAGCAATTATATCAATCCAATATGATGGCTTTCGGTGGTCCAGTAGGTTGAGCCTTCACTTGATTCAGAATTTTGGCGCTTTTCCTTATATACGGTCTCACAGCGATAGGCTTTCAAAGGAGTTGTTGTAGCCTGAGATGACTGAGCCTGATGTTGTGATAGTAGCTTTGGCTTTGGCTTCATCGCAACATGCTTTCGAGGAGGTAATGTTGCACGAGATGATTGAGATTGGGAACTTGCCTGTGGCTATGATGGTGCCTTTCGTTTTAAACCAGTATGCTTCTGAGCTATTGTAGCATGAGATGACTGAGCTTGGGAATTGGCCTGAGGTTGCGATAGTGGCTTTAGCTTCAGCGCAACATGCTTTTCAAGGAGGTAATATTGCACGAGATGATTGAGGTTGGGAACTTACCTGGGGTTGTGATGGTGCCTTTCGCTTTAAACCAAGATGCTTCTGAGCTATTGTAGCTTGAGATGACTGAGATTGGGAATTGGCCTGAGGTTGCGATAGTGCCGTTGGCTTCATTGCAACGTGCTTTGGAGGAGCTACTGTTGCATGATATGACTAACATTGGGAAGTGGCCTTGGGTTGTAATAGTGGCTTCGGTATCACCGCAACTTGTTTTCGAGGAGCTGCTGATACATGATATGACTAAGGTTGTGCAATGACTTGGGAATGCACCTTTGCTGTTGACGTAGCTCTTGCACTAGTTGTATTAGGCTACATAAGAATGAGTATCTTCTTAGCTTAAGGAGATAAGCAATTGCTATTATAAAATTTTAAAAATATTACTCACCTTATGAATATGAAGGTTTGTCATAGGATTTGCCTCAACACCCAACCCTACCATTTTCATCCTCTTGGCTTGTGATTCTCTCCGTATCATGTAATTTTCAATGGCGGGTCTTTTAAACTGAAATAATAAAAAATTCATTCAACATGAGAACGTAGTCACAATACATGTATACTTGGGGATTGAGGTATTACTCACCAGAATTTTTTCACGTCTATGCTTAGCCATTATATTGGCCGGTGCATTGCCTTCCCCTTGATCCAAACGAACTTCACCAAAAGCATTTGCTCACCACTATATCCTTTAACATCAGCACTAGCATGAGCAGAAGTAGTGGCACTACATTCTCTTACATCGCAGAAGCATTAACATGCCCATTATTGTCTCCTATTGAATTGGTATTTGCAGAAGCGTTGGCATGGCTTTCGGATCCTCCTTCAGTTACACTTGTCGTTGCTTGAGCTTTAGCCTGAATATATATTCATAATTACTAAATTGGAACCTTGATATATAAAACTTACAATAATGGTTAGATGACAACTTACTTGTCTTTTTCTGAGCCTTGGACTAATGGAATTAGCCTGAGATTGAGCATGACCTTCAGCTGTACTTGCATTGGCATGAGCACTAGATGTACATACATTGACCCGAGCATTGGATGTATGTACATTGGCCCGAGCATTGGATGTACTTACATTGGCCCGAGCATTGGATGTACATACATTGGCTCCAGCATTGGCCTGAGAAGCACATATTAAGCATTGATTAACAACATGTTAAAGTGACATGCCCAGCATTAAGATGATTAGTTAGTTGAGGAAATACATTTTTTAAAGGACATCCCTTGCAGTTATGTCCAATTTGTTTGCAAGCAGAACAAGTCATTTGCTTACTCTCTTTAGTCATTCTATCACCTTTTACAAGCTCAATCGGTTGCTTTCTTCTACTCCTTTTTGGCCTACCAGGCATGTTCTTCATTGGTGGGGGTTGAAGAGCTTCTTTATTGGCTTTATTCCAAAATTTCTGTCCTCTCACTGTAGGCATCATGAATTGATAAGCACTTAGATACTTTGCCTTGTTGAAGCACTCAGCTAGATAGTCAGTTGGATTATTTCTTTTGTGGTGTATTGCACAAATGGCATGGCAACATGGAATCCCACTATATTCCCAAGCTCCACAAGAACAAGTTTTTAAATTCAATTCAACAACATATTTGTCACCACCTTCTGTAATCTCATATCTTTCATTTCCATTCTATATCAAATGGCAATACTTACTAGCAGTTGTATTCTCATGTAACTTACGCATAATCCTTGGACCATAATTTCTAGTCCACCTAGCACATTATTCCCTTTGAGTATGCATTCTATTCATAACCATGATTCTAATACTCACAATGACCTTGCACCTAGCTTCCACACACCTGCCATTGAAAGCTTCACTCAGATTATTATCAACGACATCACATTTAATGTCGGTGTCAAAGAAGGCTTTGCACCGATGTTTTGGCTCAATACGGAATAAATCATCACGACCTTCCCCAGTCAGTTCCTTCAACCGCTGTCTATGCATCTCGAAATTTGACATATTATTGCTCTTGACACATCTCCAAAATTGCCTCAGCAACTGTTTTCCTTTGTATTTTTTACCCGAGTTAGAATAAATGTGCCGTGTACACATCCTATGCTCTGCATTTGGCAATGGTTCAGCTACAGATTGGACGAGACCCTGACAATTACCCAAAAAAAGAAAATATATATGAAAACAGAAAGAAAAGCATTGTAATGTCACAATCATTTTACAAATGAAAACAGAAAGAAAAACATACCTTTTGTTGATCACTTATCAAAGCCCATCCGTCACCATTACACATATCGAGGTCTCACTTCAACAATTCGATAAACCAAGTCCATGTGTCCTTATTCTCAATTCTGACCACTGTCCATGCCACTGGATACATCTGATTGTTGCCATCCCTTCCGACGGTACATAACAACTCACCTTTGATCAAACACCTAAAAAAACATCCATCTAATCCAATGATCTTCCTACATCCAGCCAAAAAACCTTTCTTGCAAGCATCAAAGCAAATGTAAGCCCTATCAAATACTAGTAGAGAATTTGGCAATGGCCTTTCAACTTTCAATTTAAAATTGCTTGAAGGGCTTGCCGTGTAAAGCTCTCCCAAGTAGTCGTACATTTGTGCATATTCGTTCTTGTAATTACCTTGCAATTCCTTCAATACTTTCAGCTTTGTTCTCCTACACTGATCGAAAGTGACATTTACTCCAAGTTATTCTCTAACTAATTTCTTTAAGTCAGGTGCTTTCGTTTTAGGCATTGCAAAAATGAGAATCATGAAGTTCTTAGCTAAATAAGTGCTAGACACTCTTATTCTCGAAAGTGATACTGCATATATGCTGATTTATATACCTTCTTAAATGAATTGATCCAGTTTTGCTATCAAGAGCACCATAGATCATCCAGTTATAATTTTTTCTAGGCACACCTAGCTCTTACAAAGCTTTTTGTGTTCTTAGTGTATTTGATCGCTCTTTGCTCAGCCACAGAATACTTCAAAATTGCATTTTTTTTAACTCAGTTGCATCCTCAAATGTCATTACAACAATAAATTCTGAATTTGTACCACTTTGATCATATGATGGGAACCTACTTCTCCTCCTTGAAATAACATCAACCTATTCGTCGCCCTCATCATTTAAAATTGATTGAAGACTGTCTTCCTCATTTGAATCAGCATACTCTGTTTCTTACCCACAATCATCTAACGATTGAGCCTCATCCACAATTGGTGGTTGGGAAGTACCAGTTGCCTCATTATAATTTAAAATTTGGAGCCTATGTCTTGCTAAAAATTCCATTAATTTTTTCCTTGCATTAACGAATTCAAAGTCGTCATCATCACTCGACTATTCTATATCCACCAAATTATGTGCATCATCATCCTCTTCTTCATCTAGATCCCTATTGGCAACTTCAGCCGGATTCCCGTCATCATCAGTATTCCCAATCACATTAGACATACCTCCAGTTTCCATCTCAATACGCCCATCTCAGCTCTTGCCTTTTCATCATCAACATGCTCAACATATAGCTTAATAATTTCAGAACATAGATGATGATAAAATAGATCCATCATATTAGAGTTATCCCATAAATACCTAAGAGTTATTCCGTCTACAAGAGTCTTACTTCCAGGAACTCTGTAAAAGAATTTCTCTATTTTACACACACCCAAAGCCTTAATAGCTTCAATTATACTAGACAGTGAACTCTTACTTAAACTTATTTCAGCAACATCAGCCCTTCCACCTATGTATTCCAATGGTGGGCCATCTTTAAATTTACCTCCATAGCGAACAGTGACATAAACTTTGTTCTCAGCTATTGGACCTACAAGGGAATAGAAACAAAAAGCAAAGCACTTTCAATCATCAAATTATTGAAGCAATGTTCATGTTCTAAATTGAAGATATTTTTATAAAAGACTAACAATCAATATAGAAACAACAAATTAGCATAATCCACTTTACAACCACAATGCAACTACATGATCAATAGTGAGCGCAATGGTCTAATTTGCAGCAATGTTCTAATTTATCGCAAGAATTGGAAAATGTAAAACAACCATAATGCAGAGAGTAAAACGCCGCTATAATGTAGAGAGTAAAACGCCTTTGCAAAAAAAAATAAAAAATGGTAATATTACTATGACATACCCAAATGCTGTAAGATAGAGAGCAATACATGTATGAGGAGTCACCATCGTCGTCCCCGATGACGCTCGCTCCGCCGTTGACACGCCGATATGCCCACAAGACATGTCTTTACACAAACTCGCGATCATCAAAGAAAAGAACATAAAGTTGACGTGTGTCAAACTCGAGCTCTTTGAACTCCTAATAATGAAGAAATGAGGATGCCAACTGACGTTGTTTTGCATAATGCAGAGATTAAAGCACCTTTGCAAAAAAAAAAAAATTGTAGCATTACCATGAGATACCCAAATGCTATAATGTAGAGAGCGATACTTGCGTGAGGAGGACTCGCCATTGTCGCCGCTGACCCTGTCATCGTCCCCGACGCGAATAGCTTCACCACTGAGATTTCCAGACTCCCTCAAAGAGGTCTTCACATGAACTTGCAATCGTCAAAGGAAGGAAAGAATAAGAACTGACGACGAGCGTCGAACTGGAGGTCGATGAGGACCCAAATCGCAAGAGAACTACAGATCATCAAATTTGGGGCTTAGGGATTGGACGAATTCGATTTGGGGCTTAGGGTTCGGACGAGTTCGATTTCAGGCTTAGGGTTCGAACGAATTCAATTTGGGGCTTAGAGGACACTTCGAAAGTAGAAGAATACGTAGAGATGGAGAGGGGAGGGAGAACATGACGGTGAAGAAGACGTACAGACGGAGGGGGAGACGACGTCATGGTGAAGAAGAAAGGAGGAGACAACGTCGTTCTGCATGTGTGACTTTGTTTTTTTAAAAAACTATTTGCAACAGAGGAGAGAGAAACGATTAACAAAAGCCACACGGGGGCCAGGTCAGCTTTTTCCGTTAAGAAATTGGACGGTGTCGATTTTAGGACTCGTTTGAAATATTTTGACAAGTTGTAGGACTTAAATGGACTTTTTGCAAGTATTAGGATTGAAATGCATTTTCGTGACAAGTTTAAAGACTTCTGAAACACTTATTCAAAAAAAAAAAAATGCAATAATCGCTCATATAAAAAAGAAATTATCTATAGGAATAGAGTGGAATTCAATATCACAATCCCAAAATTGCCCTTCCGATGCTGCAAAACATTCCACAACCCCTAGGGGGGCAGGGGCAATTTCTGCAGCAGATAAGAGGCCTACACTCCCACGCGCTGTCTTGACGCCGGATGAAGAAGGAATAATCACATTTTATGAATAAGGATTATAATTATACTAAGGGATTAATAGAATTTAAGAAATATTATTAGTTGTCGCTAGCTTAGCCAATAGAGAAAGTAATTTTAAAGTTATCAATATACTTAATTATGAGAAGATAATGTTTTTAATTAAAAAAAAGTTAGTAAACAGTGTTTATACACTCCAAGCAAAGAGATTAGGTTGCCATGTTCAATTGCCATTTTCCAGACCCACTTTTGTTTACAAATTTGAAATAACCAATTTGTAAATATTGTTTACTATATTTAAACTTGATTATATAACGGGTTAAGGGCTACATATAACATTTAACTTACGGTTATATAACAGGAATTATGTTAACTCCTCTTATTATATTTTGTGGAGATACAATAATCTAAATTAATTGAAAATATTAGAAATGATAATGCGGTATTATCAACCATGACAAATATTTTATTAGAGCAAATTCAAAAATCGATAGAATATTTGGTGGTACTCTAGATCATTAACTTATACTTTTTTTTTTTTGGTCAATCATATTCTATTCCTGCTCTAACTCTCACTCTTTGACTTTTGCCCTGCCTCCTTGCAGGGCGTGGGAGTTGAAACCCACTCCTGAAACTAATTCATCCTCACCCCAACATCCCCTGAGAATGTGGGGATTCGAACTCCCCGCCTCCCCCTTCCTTCGTGGAAGGGTGGCCACTAGGGCAAACTCCAGTAGATCATCAACTTATACTTGATTGAAGGGAAAAGTGCCAAAAAAGCCCTAAAACTTTTGTGTTTGTGCCGGTTTAGTCCTAAATATTTTTTTGGTGCCAATTTAGTTCTCAACCTTTTTACTTAGTGCTAATTCAATTCTTTCCAACCAATTTTGGCCAGATTTTGCTGACTGAACGCCGGCCGGCTGACGTGGCCTAATCAATGCTGACGTGGACAATTTTTAATAATATATTAATATTTTTGAATTTTTATTCGTTTTCTTTATTCTTTATCCTTTATTCTTTTTTTCTCTCTCCTTCTCCCTCTGGCCGCTAGCTGGACCACGGTGACCGGCTCGCCAGTGGCTGCGAGGGCGGCCTCGCGCTGGGCGGCGAGGCTCGCCCTTGCCGGATCTAGCGAGGTCGAGCGAGGCGGACCCTTGCTAGATCCGACGCGAGGCGGCCTCCCGGGCTAGCGAGGGTTGAGCCTTGCTAGGGTCGAGCCTCGCAGCCATGGGCGAGGCTTGACCCTCGCTAGCCCGGTGCGAGGTGAGCCTTGCTAGCCTCATCGATGGCCAGTGAGGCTCAACCCCGCCGAATCATGGCTCGGGCGGCGCTGGCGAGGTGGCCCTCATGGCCACTGGCGAGGTGGCCAGCGAGGCTTGCTAGCCGTTGCCTTTGGCCAATTGCCGTGGTCGGCTAGCGGTCGAGGAAGGAGGAGAGAGAAAAAAATAAAAAATAAAAATATAAAGAATAAAAAAATTCAAAAATATTAAAATATTATTAAAAATTGTCCACATTAGCACCTATTAGGCCACGTCAGTTGTCCGGCGTCTAGTTAGCAAAATCCGGCCAAAATTGGTCAGAAAAGACTGAATCGGCACTAAATAAAAAGGTTCTAGGACTAAATTGGCACCAAAAAAAGGTTTAGGACCAAACTTACACAAACATAAAAGGTTTTAGGACTTTTTTGGCACTTCTCCCCTTGATTGAATGTTTTCAGATAAATCACCCTTATGCTATGAATTTACTATGATAAGTGGCATAGCCCAGTTCACGCAAAATATGATGTCGCACCTATTATGGTTTGTCGCCTATAGAAGGTAGTTCAATTTTGATAAAGAAAAAAGGTGGAAGAAGAGACCAATTCACATTATTTTCAGTTTACATAGGAAACTAGTCTTCTATTTGTTAGATTGCCTTAGATTTCTACACTTGAAGTCTCTACGTGATCAACGTTTGGAATGTCTAGACTCTTTATGTATTTATATTTGAAACGGTCCCTTTTGTTTTCGTCCATCTTGATTTATTTTTTTCTTCTCTTTTTTTATTTGCCTCCATTGGTCACCGGTTGGCATGAGGGCAACCCATGCTTGTGGCCAGTGACCTCCGTTAGCCGTGGGCAAGGCACTAAGTACTAAAGTTGGAAATAGGTTCTAAGTCCAAGCTATTTAAGATCCGTTTATCTTAAACTTGCGATTTTTAAACCTATTTAATTAGTCTCTTCAAAATATAAGTGACCCACATATAATTCATTTGTGATTTAAATGGGTCATATATGGGTTTAAAACTCATTTAACTTCTCTATGTATATGTAGTGGAGGCAAAGGGTCTAGAATGAGAAGAAAAGCATGTATTTATACCGGAGGTATAGGCTCTAGAATAAAAATGTTTGATCTCTTCTACGTTGTACGGGTCTACATATGTAGACGTAGCATTTTACTTTTCATGTTTAGGTAGTTTCGATAGTAACGAGTGTTAGAATTTTAATGTTATTGCAATTGATGCACTTCATCATCTTCCTTTTGTCCGTTAACTTCTCTTCAGAAAGTTGACGACCTACTTAATTGTTGTCGAGACAGCTTTTGTCCCTCTGTGCAGAGGGCCATCACGCTGATGTTGTGCCTCGGTTGTTGTTGATTTCGTAAACATGTTGAATGAGAAGAACTGGAAAAAGGGTCAAGATGCGTCCACCATAAAGCAAATCTAAAATCCATCATAAAGGAGTCTGGACTTGCGAGGCAATTATCCTCCCTTTGGTGATTTTGCTCACTAGTAGAAAAGGATTACTTTAGAGATTAATAAAAGGATTGCCATCTAGATTACGTTAATCTCGTTGGGCACATCACACTTTCCTTAAATTAATTTTTAAAAAAAATATTTAAACTCGAAAAGTTCTCCAAGATATCCTTGGAACCATACATCTTTTTAAATAATGGTGCCGACTTTGCCGAACCTAATAAATTATTAGCGAGGCTCTTCCTCAATGAATTAAAAAAAAAAAAACAATGAATCCATCTCATGGTATGGGATCCGCATTTAGCATATAAGACTACTATGATAATCTACGATTCCACATGCATGGTTTCCTAATTTAAAGGCAATTAAGATATCAATTACCAACCGAAAAATACCAAAAGGATGAGGACCAGAAATTGCCCATGATTCTAAGTTCTATCTCTCTAATTATACTTTGTTCCACGCGGTTTCAAATTTGAAACTTCAGCTTCTCAGCCAATATTCGTATTTACCCCTTAGCTTCATATTTATTTACATGCCTACCTTGGGAAGTCATCTGAAGGGAGAATGTTCAAACCATTTGTCTGCATTTAGGTCCGTTTGTTTCACAAAAGATGAATATTTTTGAAAATATTTCCTTAAAAAATAATCGTCTTTATTTCTTTTAATAATTAGCGAACGAAAACTGTTTTTGTTACGGGCAATAATTTACATCTAAATATTTTTGTAGATGATGAAAATATTATTTATTTATTTATTTATTTTTGTAAGCGATAAAAATAGTTATTTTTAGGAAAAGGTTCTCAAAATCGTTCATTTTCCGCGAAAAACATGCCCTTAGTTTCTAGTTAGATTAAATTAGACCGATATGTTCGTACCAATTCCTAAGTACTTTTTGATTTATATTTTAGCTGTCCGTTGGTAAAGTGTGTGATTAAGAAAGCGATAGGAACACGTATTGAAGTTTTTTCTTTCTCCGATGAGGGTTTCACATATTTGAGAGTTACGTAGGTTAAGCTAAGTACAGTTGCACCCAATTTTGCTTCAAAATCATGTACAAATCGAATTTGGAGCAAATCAATCCGTTTGGATAAAGTCAATCCGATTAGCAATTTTGAAACGGAGATTCGATTAGCATCTAGAACAAACAAACTGCATAGTTCTGTTATGTATTTATCTTCCTAAATTAATTTTTCTTGCCTTCAGAAAAATGTGGCCTATACCACATAGAAGATGTGATCAGGGAGATGAAATCAAAATCAAATAGAAATCTTTATACATTCGCATTTTACTGAGGTTCCTCTCACAATTTGCTTGGGATGTTCTACCCTTCTGGGCGTTTCGTATTTCCCGGGGCTAACGATAGTGAACTAAGGAACCTTGCTACAAGATTTTTATATTTTATTGGCATGTTTTGACCTTTCGGTGTTGCCTTGAGATGATGGTCCTGGTATAGCTTTTAGCATCTTGTAGTTTCTCTATATATTAACTTTATGTATTTTGAGAATTGTTGCCGAACTTGTATAACTGGATCCTGTGAAAGGCTCCTGCGTTCACTTCTATTTTCCATCTCTTTTATCCAATAACTTTGGCAACTTGCTGGGATAGGTGGTCATTATTTGAAGCCTTCAAGGATGCCAAGTGGCTGGCGTTTGTATATAAAACATGAAGGGCGTGAGTCGTACAAATGAACAAATGTGGACAAACTTCATTTTCGTTTTATTCCAGCTCGCATTGGGAGTATTTTACGACCTTCAGCATATAACAACAAACTTGGAATTTCTTGCCCACTGGCTTTGACCACTACCAAATGGGAAATCAATGATGGAAGGAAACAAATTGGCGAAGTACAATTTCTTGTTGAGTCGCTCCGGAAAAAGCTCTCTTAAAGCCATATACAGATGGTTCAGTTTTGGAGACAATAATTCCCATCGCTATCTGCATACGACCATTCACCATCATGGATTAGTGCGTCGGCAATGTAGATAAGGACGTGCTTTTCCCCGATCCCTTTCTTGCTCAATTTCAGGGGATGCGAAGCCAAAGCCCTAATGTCAATCGCACACTCATTGATCTCGTCCTCGTCTCTAATGCGGCCATTCACAACAATCCCAATCCATCTCATGTTCTGAGCTTACTCTCCCTTCATCTCTAGTTTCGAGCAGGATAAATCAAATACTAGGTGAAAAAAGGGGGAAAATGGTGATGGTCGAGTACGGGAATAAAGAATAAATAAAAAATCAACGAATTCGCACGAAACTACAATATGAAGCAAAATAAATGTCTGAATCAAATACTAGGTGAAAACAATAACTCTTATATCTGTATGATTTAGGCATCTCATTTTCCTTCCCAAGTAACCCAGGAACCACTTGTATTAGAATAAGTGGAACACGATAGAGTAAGCCTGCAAGGAGAGTTCCATAAGGAAATCTACTTTACAAAAGCTCTTTTGATCTAAGAAAAACTGATATGTTCAAAAGGTAGATTGAAAATTCTCAAGCTGGAGACTGAGAAAGACAATAGTGCCTTCTTGACTCTGCTGCTGCAAAGGTTCATAGGTCGTAAAATTGATGGGCGATATGCATCTTTCGCAATCGCGGCCTGGGCGGCGAGGTAAGTAATCAGCAACATATCACTGTACTCCTCGAAGAAAAGCAAATTGGAGAAGAATTTAGGCAAGAAAGTGAACAACAAAATTATTCGGCAACTAACATATAAAAAGAAATTTTAAAAAAACACGAAACCTCAACTTCAGGGCATTTAAATCATCACTAAATAAAGAAAAAAATGATTATGGCGAAATACCTTAATAGTGATGGATTTAGTAAAACGAGCACGATGGTAGATTATCGGACGGATTACCGCCAACACTCATGCCGGTTACTAAGCTTCCCTCTGTCGAGGATGAGTTCGCAAATGCGATAATCAGGTGGTGACAGCGTGCTTGAATAAGCACAAAGTCCCCCTTAAACCACCGGCGAATCTCAGTCGTCCCCAGCATCCTCAGGCCCAACCCGACCACCACCATCCCTCGAGACCTCCGCTCTAGATCCATCTTCCTGATCACCGACCCCTCCGCATCCGCCTCCTCCTCGGACCTCTCTGTCCTCATGGTCACCTCTATCACAATGCTGCCAGGTGTGCGCAATACGAGTGGCTCCACCGACACCACTGCAAAGGGCCGCGCCGCGTCCCAACCGTGATATAGGAAGCACTCTACTTGGTTAAACAAGTAGGTGCCGCGGATGCCTAGTCTCTCAGCCAGCAGTGTGGCTTCCCAAGTGGCGTTGGACACCCTCACCCCAGTAACCTTCAGGGTGGGGTATGAAGGCCCAATCAAGAAGCCAGCGACTAATGGGAGGACCACAAACACTACCCCACTAGCCGCCACGGCAGCCATTATGAAGCAGAACACCTTCCATTTGGAAAGGCCGGCATCACACTGAGGCGGCTGGGAGCGTGTGATCGGCCCAGCTTGACGACGGGGGCTACTGACGGCCATGGCCGCCGTCGGGCGCAAAGGACCTGTCATGGGACGCGAAAGATCTGCCGCCGCCGGACGCATAGGACGTGCCTTGAGACCTGCCGCCGAACGCGAAGGACCTGCCATGTAACGCAAAGGATCTGCCATGGAAAGAGGGTTGTAGTTTCTAGGGATTGTTCAGTTTGTAATGCGGCAGAGACCACCTTTGGAAGAGGAAGTCTCCCAGACAAGTGAATATTAAAGTTGCGAAAAATTGATTTTTTTGTTTTTAAGTTGCGAAAAATGATTAGAAAATCATTCTGGATATACTCCAATCCAGAATCAGTTGGAAAATTCTGGAGAGCCTAATCCAGAATCGGTTGGAAACTTTTATCATATAGAGACTTTTATGCTTTGACGTTAAAATTCTTCTTCTAATGCCATAATCAATTGAAAACGTTTATCTTTATTGCTTTATATTTCATAATACCATAAAATTCCAAATTAAAAATAAAGAAAATACTCAATAAAATATAAATTGGCCGTATGTGTGTGAGAATAATTTTTTATAAGGTTATATCTAACTATTGAAATATTAGACTTCGGCTTACTTAGACCCATATAGCTGAAAATAAGCCAAGACATTTAATGTATTATCTCTCTGATTTTCATTGCTCTTTTTTTTTTTAATAAAAAAAAACCCCTCACGTGATACCGTAAACAAAACAAAAATAACTCAATTTGTAAGGAAATTTTTAAATTGTTCATTATTTTTGCATAGCTATAAGATTAGAATGTCAAATTACTCCTTAATCTATATAATTGTTATGGCTATCTATAAAGGTTATGACTACCCTCTAACAAAACTAAATTGTAATGGATAAACAAAAACTTCGAATTCGAAGGTTCTCGTGTTCTTATTCTTTAACAGCATTCTTCCAAATTTAGGAATTACGGAATTTTTTTAATATAAAACCACAAAATTTTGTTAACCAGATCGATATGTAAGCTAGCTCAAATCACGTCAAACTTTATCTTCGTTAAACTAATCATTATAATTTATAAAAAGATTACCTTGCTAGTAAAAATAAAATTCAAGTTTGGTTATGAAAGAGACACTTAAAATTACAAATCTCGCTCCTCCACAATTCTTCGCTCTGTAAGCTCTAAGGTCAATCCTAAAATATACATACTTACTAACGTGCCCCTTGTGCCAACAATCTCACGCTGCCCTTGCTTCCAAACAAATCGCTACCCGCAACGGGAACATCCAACCTCCACAACCAAACACGAGATAAAAGGTAGCATCAAATTATATGAATTTTAATCACTAAAATTGGTATCGAAAGCTAATCCGTTAATTTAAAATCACTCCATTTAAGGAAAACAATTTAAAATGATACATTAATTATTGTGTACCCATACGTAGTCAAATCGAAAGAAGTTAATATTAGGTACCATTGCATATAGCTTAATTAACTTTCCTTAGCATATATTACAAAACACGATGGGTTTATCTATATGTTGAAATAATTTTTTTCCATCATATAACTTGTATTCAATGTACATTAAGGAAAGACACATTCGAACGTTAAAAAGAAGAAGGAAAATTACAAATTATCTATTTTCTTAACCAAATCACAACATAATCTTTTCTAGTTTAATTATTTCATAGCGAAGTTGAGAAAAGTACCGGATGCACCCAAGGAATGTCGTAATTTCATTTATAAAGCATAAAGGGAGTTACAAATTAATCCCAATATTGGTTTAATATTCTCGTATAAAATTAACTAATCCAGCTATAAACTAGCTATAATTTAATATTCCGTTGGACCAAATCAGATTTACTTGAAATTTTTTTTTTCTATTCGACCAAATCAGATTTACTTGAAAAATATCAATTCCAGTTTAGCTAGTGGTGGTATATTCATCAATAAAATGTATATTTGGAGTGGCATAATTTCAATTACTCTTATTGTTTAAGGAAGAGGAAGTGAGGTAAAATCAAGAAATCATTCACAAATCCCTCATTATTATATTAGTCCAGATATAAATCAGCCCTTGTAACCAAAGATAGGCTTTGCTTCGGATGTCTATTATTGTCAGGGAGTCCGCCCATGATTTACAATAAATAATATGATAATTCTAATTCACGGAAAAATAGTAGTAATAAATGGAGAAAGAACCAGACATTCATCAAATGCACTGTGAAGACGGCAACAAATGGCCCCTGCTCACGCCGTTAACGAAATAGTCAAAGGTAAACCGATCCAACGGCTGTTCTCGCGCCACGAGAAATGGTAACTCCTCCGTCTCGTTTTCCATTTTTTCCCCCTACGGAAACGTGGAAAAAAATCCCACGAGGGTCAATCCCCGGTCAAAGGACGCATATGCCCCTTGGCTTACCCATTAATTCTCTACCTGTGTATAATTACAACAATGAATTATTGATTCGGTGCATGGTATCCCCTTTATTCAACTAAAGAGTGACATCATCTCCATAATACAACAAAATCCAAAGAAAATGGGACTCGAAACCCCATATCCATTTCATCTATGAACTTAGTCCTTTTCTTAATCAACTATACATACCCAGATTGATCGGTTCTTATAAAGTAAAAAAATATAAAAACATGCGTAACTTTTGAATCAATAATCATTTATGTGTCTCTATTTTTGTAAACACCGTTTATATACCTTTAAGCAGAACCTCAAATGGCAAAAAAAATGGAATCACTCCTTTCTTGCAAATTTATTTTAGTATTATAGCTCATGATTTTATTTTATTTTTGTTAGTCCTACGCTATTCCTATTCTAACTCTCACTTTCAGACTTTTGCCCTATAGCTCATGATTTGGGTGGTTTGGTTTTTAATTGGTTTTAAGCGTTTTGGACAAGTGCGAAAAATTTTGGATTGGGACTTGGACAATTCTTTTTTTTTTTTTTTTTTTTTTTTTGAGAGAACGATACTTAAAGTAAATAACGATACATGGATGATTGATGTGAAGGAAGCAAAGCCTTTAAAAGCAAAATGCATGGGGTCCACTTGCGTTCTGGACCCCACCCACGTCCACTCGCAACACCTTCCCTCCTTCTGCGTGCGCAGACACGTGGCGCCACCAGCGCCTGGCAGCTCCATTATTTTGAACGACGACACTTCCATCCATGCACCAATGACCATACGCCCCCAATGCAGGGATTGTCTCCCTCACGAAAATCAAAATGAAACTGAAATATAATAAAACTAAAAAAAAACTCGCGAAATGTGATAAAACGCTTAAAACCAATTGGTTTTTGACCACCAAAAATTTTAAATCGATATGTTTGTAACAAATTTATCCATCGTTAGCTTTCATTAAATGTCACTGTCAAATTGATGAGTTGGACAATACATGTATCAATTTAGAGTTTTATACTCAATTTGTCACAAATATATCAGTTTACGATTTTTCATAATATTATTATATTAATTGAGAATAAATTTATTATAAATGTATTAATTTGAGATTTTTTTTTATAATGTCTCAAAATTTAGTTTTTTCTGATAATAACTCTTTATTAAACAGGTGATGTTTGCCAATCAAGCCACCAACTGGAGGCAAAACTTGGGGGTTTGATTCCATTTGAACAATTTATAAATTCAATGTCACTTTCGTCGAACTTGACCTATATATATTTGAAAAAGGCCATGTAGTTAGGATCGCTACTCAATATATTTATTAATTTATTGCTACGAAAATTTTAAAAACTTGAAAAAGGTCAAAAAGTGAAAAAAGGAGAGAGCGTGATAAGTGTACCCTCACACGCTATAATGATCATTGATCCATCCCCGCACTCGTCTGTTCGCACGTTGTTTCTATTTTCACATGTGGTAGCGCCTCCAATTCAATTGACTTTTATGTTATCATTATCTTTTGGAAAATAACACCATCTAAAAATCCTGCCCTGACACCAATGTCCTAAATTTTTTATGACCAAAACCCTCAAATTTTTATCACGGCAATACAAATTTAAGGATTTCGGCAACACCAAAAACTTATTTCATATAGATGGCAGGTTCTAAATATTCCAATTTTATTGATTTAGTCCTCAGTCTTCGCACTAAATTTATAAGTAGTTATTCTGATCAATTTGTGTGGAAAATCATTTACGTGGGCGTGCCACCAAAGTGGCCTATGCACACTATAAAATAAATGTATGACACATTAAATTTTGCACGTGATTCAGTTCTCTCTCTCCTCCCATACGATGAAAGGACGCATTGGAAAATGCAAATGCATTTCTCTTCGCTCGAGATTTGATTGGTTGCCCCCATCACTTAAGAACTCAAAAGTGAACCGGCGGGTTGGGGGCCGCTGCCACGTGGCCCCGCTCTCCTCTCGTCGCGTGCCTGAAGTCTGTCCTATCCCATCAATGCGAAGAAAGAGAAAAGTGGGATCAAACATCGAGGAGAAGAAGAACGAGAAGGTACAATTTTTTTCGTACTCCCTTGTGCACAGAGGGAACGCAGCGATGAGACAGCCCTAAAACACACTAAGTCGCATTTGGGAACAATTCAGTTCTCGGAAATAGATTGTGATCACAAAATTTCTAATTCTGGAATATAAAAAAAAAATGCATTTGGTAACTATATAAAATTTCTATTCCAATTCTAAAATTTTATCAAATCATAGAAATTCTATTAATTAATTATATTTATACCAAGTAATAAACATATTAACTAATCAAATTTTTATTAAATAGTGAATAATAAACTACAAATATAAATACTAAATAATAAATTAAAATACAAAATTAAATATGTAGTCTATACATAGCAAAATTTCCATTCATACTTCAAATCATTTTTTTTATTTTTAAAATAATTTTATTATTTTTCTTTTTTATTCCTTTTCTTTCCTTTCTCCCTCCCTTCTTCTTATTCTTCTTCCTCCTCCTTCTTCTTCTTCAAGGTGGGGTCGCCGGCCTTGGGACGAGTGGCAACCAGCCTGGGACGAGGGCCAACGCCTCACCAGAGCATCACGGCCCTTGGCAAGGCCATCCCTTGTCGGCCAAGCCTCGCCGGCAGCTGAGCGAGGCTCGGCCGGCAAGGGCTGACCGAGCCTTGGTTGGGCGAGCGACCTTGTCTAGATTTGGCGAGGTCGAGCCTCGCCTAACCATGACTGGGCCGAGCCTCGCTTATCCAGGCGAGGCTCGCCGGTGGCCGGGGGAGGCCCGCCTAGCCACCGGTGAGCTCGCCAGCCTCGTTAGCGGCTAGGCGAGCCTCCGTCGGTGAGCGGCGGCGGCAGCATACGGCAATGGGTGTGGTGGTGGAGACACTTGAAGAACAACAGAGGAAAAAAAGAATAAAAGAAGAAAGAGAAGGAAAAAGGAAAAATTAGGTAAAAGTGATTCTAGAATTGTTCAAGAAACAAAGAATCAACTTTTTTTTTATTCTTGATTTTACTCCAAACCTGTTCCCGGGAACAAAAATTTTACTAAACGCGATTCTATTCCAAAACTACTCATGAGAACAAAAAATTAGAATCGGGTACTGTTTGGATGGTTACCAAACAGCCCCTAAAAACTGCTTGTTTCACCTTAAGGGAAAATTTTCTGACCCATTTAAAAAAAAAGGGATAAGTGTTCCAGAAGTCCTAAAACTTGTCACGAAAATGCATTTCAGTCCTAAAACTTGCAAAAATTGCATTTAAGTCCTACAACTTGTCAAAATGTTTCAAACGAGTGCTAAAATCGACGCCGTCTAATTTCTTAACGGAAAAAGCTAACTTGGCCCCCGCGTGGCTTTTTTAATCGTTTCTCTCTCCTCCGTTGCCAATAGTTAAAAAAAAAAAAAGCCACGCATGCAGAACGACGTCGTCTCCTCCTTTCTTCTTCACCACGACGTCGTCTCCCCCTCCGTCTGTACGTCTTCTTCACTGTCGTGTTCTCCCTCCCCTCTCCGTCTCAACTTCTTCTTTCTCTATTCTGAGTGTCCCCTAAGCCCCAAATCGATTTCGTCTGAACCCTAAGCCCCAAATCGATCTCGTCCGAACCCTAAACTCCAAATCGAATTCGTCCGAACCCTAAGCCCCAAATAGATCTCATCTGAACCCCAAACCCCAAATCTAATTCATTCAAACACTAAGCCCCAAAATTGATCTCGTCCGAACCCTAAACCCCAAATCGAATTCGTCCAAACCCTAAGCCCCAAATTGATCTCGTCTGAACCCTAAACCCCAAATTGAATTCATCCAAACCCTAAGCCCCAAATCAAATTTGACGATCTGTAATTATCTTACGATTTAAGTCCTCATCGACCTCGAGTTCGACGTTCGTCGTGAGTTCGTGTTCTTTCCTTCCTTTGACGATTGCACGTTCGTGCGAAGATCTCGCTTGCAGGAGTCTTGACATCTCGGCGGCGAAGCGACTGGCGTCGGGGACGACGACTAGGTCAACGACGGCGATGGCGACGCCTCCTCACGCAGGTATCGCTCTCTGCATTATAGCATTTTGTTGTTTTCCATTCTCCAATACTAGTGACAAATTAGAACATTGATGCAGAAGTAAATTATGGTTGTCTATTCATCCAGTGCATATGAAACGAAAGATGTTTTTTGGAGATTGAAAACATCTCCTAAATCTCTCAAGTAAACACATTGCATTATACAGAAGTTATTAATATGAAGATGTTATGAATGAATCATAATATAGCTAATATACTTCTATTAGGTTCCTATAATATGAAGCCTAGAAGAATGAGGATGGTAACATCTGAATCAAGCGGCGTAACTCCTAATGAAGTCAACTCGGAGCCAACATGTTATTATGGTCTTCAATCGCCAATTCTTATGGCAAAGACAAGGAAAAACGTAGGAAGAAGGTTCTATGGATGTGCTAAGTTTGATAGTCTAAGTCGCTACAATTTCTTCATGTGGGTGGATCCAAAGATACTAGATCATGTGAGGGACATGATAGTTGACCTCCTTGAAAGAAATCAAGCATTGTCTGAATCAAGCCAATCGAGGGGTGATGAAGTCGATGTGAGCTCATTGCTAGTTGAAATGAAGACTCGAAAGGCGAAAAATAGACGCTTAAAGGAGGAGGTTGCACGAGTAAAGAAAGGAAAGACGCTATATCAATCAGCATTCATTCTATGCATGTCTTATATCGCTGTATTGGTTATATGTAATGTGAAAGTTGGTGGGAAATTTATAGATCTTCCATAGTACCTTCTTTTTAAGTTTGTAAATTTGAACACTAGTTGTGGATAATTGAGATGGGAATGAAATCTAATGTGAGTTTGTAGTTTGCAAGACCAGTAGCTTGCCATGCGAGAAATTACTTTCGCATTGCAAAATGTTGCTTGATTTGTGTGTTTGTCAATAGCACTACATGAGCTCTTGCCACTAGAATACATTTGGAACTTTGAAAAATGGTGACAACTCCCTTATTATGCAATCAAGATTGTTAATTGGTGATTTCTTCATGATTTTAATAATGAGCTTGCCTCAAATGGAATGTGTCAAAAATCAAGTGAAATCAAAGCAGTCGGCTACAATACCTAAGTTACCTAATGAAATCTTCCATTAATCATCCAATGCGGGCCATAGAGACCACGTAGAGCAAAACCCCATCATCTAAAATGAAAAATTAGCAATAAGAGGTGGTGGTATCGGTTACCATTAATGCCTCCGAGGAACTCGAGAAAAATGTATGGGAAAGAACATGACAAAGTATTGGAAGAATGAAAATTCTGCATGGCCAATTTCAGTAATTACCTATTAACAATCCTAAAGAGCAATCACTTTTGTGCATTATCCAAACCAAAACCAAGCATCCCACATAAGTCGTTGAAACACGATTTCACTGACAAAGCAACATGCTTACATTTTCAGTGCACAAAAGGTTTTGTTCAACAAAATGCCTGCACCTTTCAGTGCACAAAAGGTTCTATGCACAAACGCTACACGTCTCATACAGAAAACTAGCTAATAATTGATATAAATTCACCTAACAACACCAATTTCAGCAAACATATCAATCCAATATGATGGCCTCCGGTGGTCCAGTAGGTTGAGCCTTCACTTGATTCAGAATTATGGCGCTTTTCCTTATATATGGTCTCGCAGCGATAGGCTTTGGAGGAGTTGTTGTAGCCTGAGATGACTGAGCTTGATGTTGTGATAGTGGCTTTGGCTTTGGCTTCATCGCAACATGCTTTCGAGGAGGTAATGTTACACGAGATAATTGAGATTGGGAACTTGCCTGTGGCTGTGATGGTGCCTTTCGTTTTAAACCAATATGCTTCTAAGCTATTGTAGCCTGAGATGATTGAGCTTGGGAATTGGCCTGAGGTTGCGATAGTGGCTTTAGCTTCAGCGCAACATGCTTTCGAGGAGGTAATGTTGCACTAGATGAGTGAGGTTGGGAACTTACCTGGGGTTGTGATGGTGCCTTTCGCTTTAAACCAAGATGCTTCTGAGCTATTGTAGCTTGAGATGACTGAGCTTGGGAACTGGCCTGAGGTTGCGATAGTGCCGTTGGCTTCATTGCAACGTGCTTTGGAGGAGCTACTGTTGCATGATATGACTGATGTTGGGAAGTGGCATTGGATTGTAATAGTGGCTTCGGCGTCACTGCAATTTGTTTTTGAGGAGCTACTGATACATGATATGACTAAGGTTGTGCACTAACTTGGGATTGCACCTTGGCTGTTGACATAGCTCTTGCACCAGTTGTATTAGGCTACATAAGAATGAGTATCTTTTTAGCTTAACGAGATAAGCAATTGCTATTATAAAATTTTAAAAATATTGCTCACCTTGTGAATATGAAGGTTTGTCATAGGATTTGCCTCAACACCCAACCCTACCATTTTCATCATTTTGGCTTGTGATTCTCTCTATATCATGTAATTTTCAATGGCAGGTCTTTTAAACCGATATAATAAAAAAATTCATTCAACATGAGAACGTAGTCACAATACATGTATACTTAGGGATTGAGGTATTACTCACCAGAATTTTTTCACGTCTATGCTTAGCCATTATATTGGTCGGCGCACTGCCTTCCCCTTGATCCGAACGAACTTCACCAAAAGCATTTGCCTCACCACTATATCCTTTAACATCAGCACTAGCATGAGCAGACACAGTGGCACTACATTCTCTTACATTTGCACGAGCACTACATTCTCTTACATCGCAGAAGCATTAACATGCCCACTATTGTCTCCTATTGAATTGGTATTTGCAGAAGCATTGGCATGGCTTTCGGATCATCCTTCAGTTACACTTGTCGTTGCTTGAGCTTTAGCCTGAATATATATTCATAATTACTAAATTGGAACCTTGATATATAAAACTTACAATAATGGTTAGATGACAACTTACTTGTCTTTTTCCGAACCTTGGACTAATGGGACTAGCCTGAGATTGAGCATGACCTTCAGCTGTATTTGCATTGGCATGAGCACTAGATGTACATACAATGACCCGAGTATTGGATGTACGTACGTTGGCCCGAGCATTGGATGTACATACATTGACCCCAGCATTGGCCTGAGAAGCACATATTAAGCATTGATTAACAACATGTTAAAGTGACATGCCCAGCATTAAGATGATTAGTTAGTTGAGGAAATACATTTTTTAAAGGACATCCCTTGCAGTTATGTCCAATTTGTTTGCAAGCAGAACAAGTCATTTACTTACTCTCTTTAGTCATTCTACTCCTTTTTGGCCTACCAGGTATGTTCTTCATTGGTGGGGGTTGAGGAGCTTCTTTATTGGCTTTATTCCAAAATTTATGTCCTCTCACTGTAGGCATCATGAATTGATAAGCACTTAGATACTTTGCCTTGTTGAAGCACTCAGCTAGATAGTCAGTCGGATCATTTCTCTTGTGGTGTATTGCACAAATGGCATGGCAACATGGAATCCCACTACGTTCCCAAGCTCTACAAGAACAAGTTCTTAAATTCAAATCAACAACATATTTGTCACCACCTTCTGTAATCTCATATCCTTCATTTCCATTCCATATCAAATGGCAATACCTACTAGCAGTTGTATTCTCATGTAACTTACGCATAATCCTTGGACCATAATTTCTAGTCCACCTAGCACATCCTTCCCTTTGAGTATGCATTTTATTCATAACCATGATTCTAATACTCACAATGGCCTTGCACCTAGCTTCCACACACTTGCCATTGAAAGCTTCACTCAGATTATTATCAACGACATCACATTTAATGTCGGTGTCAAAGAAGGCTTTGCACCAATGTTTTGGCTCAATACGGAATAAATTATCATGACCTTCCCTAGTCAGTTCCTTCAACCTCTGTCTATGCATCTCGAAATCTGACATATTATTGCTCTTGACACATCTCCAAAATTGCCTCAGCAACTGTTTTCCTTTGTATTTTTTACCCGAGTTGGAATAAATGTGCCGTGTACACATCCTATGCTCTGCATTTGGCAATAATTCAGCTACAGATTGGACGAGACCCTGACAATTACCCAAAAAAAGAAAATATATATGAAAACAGAAAGAAAAGCATTGTAATGTCACAATCAATTTACAAATGAAAACAGAAAGAAAAGCATACCTTTTGTTGATAACTTATCAAAGCCCATCCGTCACCATTACACATATTGAGGTCTCACTTCAACAATTCGATAAACCAAGTCCATGTGTCCTTATTCTCAATTTTGACCACTGCCCATGCCACTGGATACATCTTATTGTTGCCATCCCTTCCGACGGCACATATCAACTCACATTTGATCAAACCCCTCAAAAAACATCCATCGAATCCAATGATCTTCCTACATCTAGCCAAAAAACCTTTCTTGCAAGCATCAAAGCAAATGTAAGCCCTATCAAATACTAATAGAGAATTTGGCAATGGCCTTTCAACTTTCAATTTAAAATTGCTTGAATGGCTTGCCGTGTAAAGCTCTCCCAAGTAGTCCTACACCTGTTGTGACATCCCAAATTTCTGATTCTGTTTTCAATTAAATGAGACGGGCTTTTCATCGACGCGCTTATAGTTCAATTCTCCGAGCTGATCACTCACGAGATAACTAGTCTATCAGGTGAAGCCGTTAAGGAATTTAAATGCAATAGGCTTGAGAATCTGACCATGAATCGGCTACTCGACCGTATTAATCTGCAAGGATCATTACAACACTGTCAGAATCGAACAGAGATCAGTAATAGGTCGATTCGACTGAGATATGTGATTAGAGTGTGGGTGATTCCACCTGATTTCAATATTCTCGTCGACCGGCACTGAACTGATTATTCTGTCGTTTTGGGTACCCTGTGTCCGTATTTGAAACTTTGAGATTTTCACGACAACTAAGAGTCGCCAATATGTCGAAGATTATGTCGTGGCTTGAAAATAATCAACCACGGGTTAATTGCACTGAAAATTTCTAAAAGCTACCCGGTAGATTAGGACGCGCTCAAATCGCGCCAGATTGAAATTAACCGTGATTTTAAACCTGAATTCAGAAATTGAAAGTTCTGCCATGTCACAATTCATTTTAGGAACATCGACTCATCCTCGAAGATTTTTTCTCGCAAACCGAGATTTTGGCGGAAAAGCAAAGTAAGGCCGTTTTTGTTCGGGATTGTCAGAGGGCCGTTTTTAATCGAATCTTCGGAATGCAAGTTGGATCATTTGATGGGAAAAAGTCGTAAGAGAGAGAAGGACACATGGGCGGATTTAATTGAGCTTCAATTGATTTGAATTGATTGAGAATTGATTGGAATTGAAGAGGATTTGAGGGAGAAATGTCCAAAATTCGTAGCTCCCATGGTACACAACTTGTTGGATCATTTGGCAAGCTTCTTGAGGAAGCTAAGGTGAGGAAAATGGCTGAGGGTGAGGGCCAAGAGTGGTGGGGGCATGAGTGAGGAGAGTTGGACAAGTGTTGAAGGCTTGAGAGCCCAAGGGGAGCCCCCTCTTCGGCAGACCTTCTCCTCCCTTATTTCATGGCTTTCTCCATGGTTGAGAGAGTTTAGAAGCTCAAGAGAACCAGAGGAAACCAGCTGAGCCAGCCCCACCGTCGCACACCCACCGGACCAGCCAAGCCCGTCGTTTTTCTCTTCGTTTTCCCCTCGTTCCAATTTCTGCTCCAGCCGACCTTTCGCCAAAGATTCGACTTAAAAGTTATCTTTCCGTGAGAATCAGCCAACACTCCACCCACCACCATGACGAGCACTCCAAAACCGTACCGGAGCACTTCGCCGTTCGCCGGAACGATTCTTCAGTAGTCCCGAAATCCGGTGAGAAGCTGCTGCTCGCCGGACCGCCTGGTTCCGCCCTGCTCCGCCTGTTTCGCGTTTTCTTGCTGTTTTCCCCCTTTCCGACCCTTTCTTTGCCCATCCCAACCTCCAACAAGATTTCCTTGACCCCCGGGAGCCGCCGGTTGTTAACCACCCGCTCGCCGGAGCTCCGATCGGCCCGTTTTCGCCGTTGAAGTTGCTGGTTTCTTCTCTGCAGTTCAGCCCGGATCGAAGCGAGAAGACAGCAAGGTTTTGGAGACTTCGTGGCCCGTTTTCAAGCCCTTGCCGGCCTCCGTTGGTGTCGCCGCTTTGGGGTTTATCGATCCCCTTGGCGTCGTGGTCGCCGTGAACTCACCGGCGCGCAAAACCGGTGAGTTTATCCTCTAAACCTCGCTTAGCAAGTTAATCATGCTTAAGGGGTGTTTAGATTAGTCTAATTAGGTTTAGGTGGTTAGATTAGATTATTTTAATGTAAATTAGATTAGTTGTATGATTAGTTTAATGGATGTTTAATTAGGGCTAATTGTATGTTTAAATTAGTGTAATCTAGTTTAAGCCTAATTAATTATTTTTAATTAATTAATTATTTCGAATTTTATAAATATTATTTTATTAAATTATATTATTATAATATATTATTTAATTATTTAATTTTCGGAATTAAATTTAATTATTTAATAATTTCGAAAATTTTGCCGGGATGGCCGGTCCTTAGAATTTCGCACTGATCGCAGCGGTGCGATCAGTTTGTGCTAATTGTATGTGTAATTGAGAAATTGAATGGAAAGGATGATTATGGTTAATTATTCCAAAGTGTGAATTGAATGAAATTGGAGAAGTTTTGGTATTTAACTTGAAAATACCCGGTGTTAGCTTCTAACACCGTGATTGGTTTGTATGGCCAGTTTGAATCGATTGGATTGATTGATTGATTTAATTGAAGTATGGATTAGTTTATTATTGAATTATCAGCTTTGGTGAGCTATTATATTATCTATGGTGAGCTATTATCTATATATTGCAGCTTTTGGTGAGCTATTATATTATCTATGAGCTACAGCTTCTGGTGAGCTATTATCTATATATTGCAGCTTTTGGTGAGCTATTATATTATCTATGAGTTACAGCTTCTGGTGAGCTATTATTTATATATTGCAGCTTTTGGCGAGCTATTATATTATCCATCGCTACCATGAACTTGAGTGAGCTACCGTCTATATATACAGCTTTGGAGAGCATATGTCGTATTAACGACTCGGTTTGATAGATGGTATTAAATGATAGATAGTATGGAGTGGAATGGAAAGATTGATGGTATGATTGAATTGAATCGTTGGATCAATTGTTTGATTTGGGAAATGTTTGAATTGTACCGACATGCGGGAATGGGCGAGGCGAGGTAAGTCCTCCATCCACTTTGTGTGGCTAGAGCACCCTGGGGCTTATTTTCTTCCTAATCGAGTTTTAGGGGGTAGGACTCGCTGAGACATTGTCTCATCCCGGTTTGGGGAAAATATTTCAGGTCCCTAGATGGCGGATCCTCCAGAGCTTTTTGGTAGACCAGTGAGGGTCGCTGAGAGGATTTTTGACTTCGCCGATCCCGACTGAAGAGCTGGCGAATGGACCTATCTAGGCGATCTTAGGACAAGCTTAGTTTTTGAGGACTGATCTTTTATAGATCTTTTGTTAATAGACTAGTCCTGTAATCGAACTGGTTTGATATGTATAAAAAGTATGTGGTTGGTTTTGAAAATGTGATCCTGCTTTTCTATCCCAATTGTGTTTTGTCTGGGGATTATTTATCCGCTTCCGCATGTGTAATTAAAATGAATGGGTCGGCGACGTGTCCTGGGAAGTTGCTTTTCTATCGACCATAGTGGGATGTGCGCGTACTCGAGGTTCGGGGCGTGACATCCCCGTTTAAGTGGTATCAGAGCGAGGTTTGTGAATGGAGTGATAAGGAGCGATGGTTTATGGGATAGTTAGTAGGAATGACTTTGGTTTTATGCTGGTGCATGTGATTTCTAGTTGATTGGTAAATTGTTTGGTTGGTCACTCAATTCTAATTCAATGTGAATTGGAAGGCAGGTGTCTGTAGAGAACTTGCATTATGAGTGATCAGGAGAGGACTCCTAGGAAGAGGACCATGGGTCCAATTACTCGGGGTAGGACGCCAATAAGGGTCAGTATCCGAGGTGGACGTGGTCGAGCGCAAGCTGAGGCTAGCGCTAGTGGAGTAGCACCGCCTCCTGTTGGTGCTGGGGTAGCAGCCCCTGGTGATCCCAGGATCGACGGGATCATGCAGATGCTTGAGGCCATGAGAAATCGGATGGATCAGCAAGATCAGAATCAAGCCGCCACCATTACCGGCCGTTGCCTTGCCATCGCGGTCGCACCCGCCGTTGCACCCGTCGCCGCCGAGGCCGCTTTCTTTGCCGCACCCGCCGTTGCACCCGTCGCCGCTGAGGCCGCACCTGCTGTTGCACCCGTCGCCGCTGAGGCCGCACCTGCTGTCGCACCTGCTGTTGCACCTGCCGCCGCACCAGTTGCCGCGCCTGTTGTTGCACCTGCTGAAGTTCCACCTGGGAACGTGGTCGCTGGGAGACCAATTCATAAGTTAGTAGAGCATTTCCTGAAGCTAAACCCGCCGAAGTTCTTTGGTGAAGGAGATCCTGAGGCTGCATCGCTCTGGGTCCGAGGTCTTGATAAAGCTTTTGCAGTTCTAATGTGCAATGAAGAGGAGAAAGTGGTTTTGGCTGTGTACCAACTGCAAGGTAACGCCAATATCTGGTGGAGAGCCGCCAAAGAGACAATATTTCCTGAAGGTGTGATCCCGGTGTGGAACGCCTTCCTAAGAGCCTTCAATGATCAATACTTTTCGGGTATTGCTCGGGAACAGAATATGGAGGAATTTCAGCGCCTCCGTCAAGGATCGATGTCTGTTGACCAGTATGGGGTCAAATTTACGGAGCTTTCTCAGTACGCTCCGAGGATGATTGCGGATCCGGAAGAAAAAGCTCAAAGGTTCAGGAATGGCCTTCGTTCTGAATTAAAGCAACCTTTGCTACCGTTAGATCGGATAGAATATCGAGAAGTCTATCGTCGGGCTCAGATGATAGAGAAAGGTTTGATCGAGCAAGCCGTCTCGTCTGGATCGAGGTTTAACACGAATCGAGATGGAATACGGTTTGGGAAGAAGCCCATGACTGGAGGAAGGTATCATGTTCCGCCCAATAGGAAGGGTGGAATTGGGAAGCCAACGCCAAATCAGAATGGTGGGTGTCGCTTCTGTGGAAGGCGACATGGTACAGCCCCATGTAATCGTAGGATGAGTAATTGCTACGAGTGTGGCCAGCAAGGACACATGGCTAGAGATTGTCCCAGAAAGCAGAGAGGACCGCAGCAGTTACCGCCGCCACCGCCGCTACAGTTTGGTCAGAATAGGGGATTCGTGCCGCAGATCACACCACAGGGTGGACCGATTAGACCTCCAGCTCAGGGAAGGACGTATGCTATCACGAGAGGACAAGCGGAGGATGCACCTAATGTGATTACAAGTATGGTTTCGCTCAAAGACCAACCTGCTTATGCTTTGTTTGACCCTGGCGCCACTCATTCTTTTATAGCTGAGCAGTTTGTTAAGCTGATAGGATTAAGTCCTGAATTATTAGAGTCAGTGGTTAGCATATCTACACCGTTAAAGGATAAGGTGTTAGTTGCATTGGGTTGTTCTGGTTGCAAGTTAGTGATTGGTGAGCGAGTGGGGGAAATAGATCTAATAGTCCTAGCCATGTATGATTTTGATGTGATAATTGGCATGGATTGGCTCACCAAGCAACGAGCTAAGATAGACTGTTATCGTAAATCGATTCAGTTTAACCCGTTAGGGCGTGAGAGTTTCGAGTTTATGGGGAGTCGAGGAGGACCCTCTATTACCCTGATCTCGTCGCTTGAGGCAACCCGTTTGTTAGACGGGGGTTGTCAAGGTTACTTGGCAACTGTCATGGATCCGACAGTCGAGGAGCTGAAGCTAGAAGATATATCAGTGGTTCGAGAATTTCCAGATGTGTTTCCTAAAGAGTTGCCAGGTCTACCGCCAGAGAGAGAGATCGAGTTTGTGATTGAGCTAGCACCCGGGACAGAGCCAATCTCTAAGGCTCCTTACCGGATGGCATTGTCTGAATTGAAGGAACTGAAGGTGCAGATGCAAGAATTGCTGGATAAGGGATTCATACGCCCTAGCGCATCGCCTTGGGGAGCACCAGTTTTGTTCGTGAAGAAGAAGGATGGTTCGTTACGTCTGTGCATTGACTACCGTCAACTAAATAAAGTGACGATCAAGAACAAGTATCCACTTCCGAGGATCGACGACTTGTTTGACCAGCTTCAAGGAGCGTCGATATTTTCAAAGATCGACTTGAGGACAGGTATCATCAATTGAGGATCAAGAAGGAAGACATACCGAAGTCAGCATTTCGTACTCGATATGGCCATTATGAATTTACTGTAATGCCGTTTGGTTTGACAAACGCTCCAGCTGCTTTTATGGATCTGATGAACCGTGTGTTCAAGGAGTATCTGGATCAGTTTGTAATTGTGTTCATCAACGACATCTTGGTGTACTCGAGAAGTCCAGAAGAGCACGAAAGACAATTGAGGATAGTGCTACAGACTCTGAGGAATCATGAGCTGTATGCCAAGTTCAGTAAGTGCGAGTTTTGGTTAACTCGTGTCGCGTTTCTAGGTCACGTGATTTCAGGTGAAGGAATATCAGTGGACCCGTCCAAGATTGAAGCAGTGATCAACTGGCCGAGACCGACGACAGTAACAGAGATCAGAAGTTTTCTGGGTTTGGCAGGGTATTACAGAAGGTTTGTGGAAGGGTTTTCAGCGTTAGCGTCACCGTTGACTCGTTTATTGAGGAAAGAGGAGAAGTTCGTGTGGACAGACAAGTGCGAGCGTAGTTTTCAAGAGCTTAAGAAGAAGCTAACTACCTTTTTGTGCGACCATACCGTCTCGGTCGGGAGGTTATGAGATCTACGGTGATGCGTCTTTCGTGGACTGGGTTGCGTGCGATGCAACATGGTAGGGTTGTTGCATACGCATCTCGTCGATTAAAGGCCTAATGAATTGAATTACCCGACGCATGACTTAGAACTTGCGTGCAGCTATTATCTTCGCTTTGAAGATTTGGAGACATTATTTGTGCGGAGAAAGATTCCGGATCTTCACGACCATCGAGTCTCAAGTATTTATTCTCTCGAAGGAGTTGAATATGAGACAGCGTCGCTGGATGGAACTCCTGAAGGATTATGACTGTGATATTCTGTATCACCCTGGAAAAGCAAATAAGGTCGCTGATGCTCTAAGTCGGAAGTCTTCAGTTGCTCAGATGGTGCTCAAGGAATGGAGATTGATCGAGAAAGTTCGAGATTCGGGTTTCAAATTCGAGGTAGGCCACCTTTCAAACCTTATGGCCACCCTCGGAATTGAGCCGGAAGTTCGAGATCGAGAATCAAGACGCTTCAAAGTGGACGGATCCGAGATTCAGAAAATTCGTAAGAGAATACGAAAAGAAGAATGCTAACTTTCAAATTGCTGAGGATAGAACATTGAGGTTCCAAGGACGGTTGTGTGTACCTGACGATGTAGAGCTTAGAGAGGAGATTTTATCAGAGGCTCATCGTAGCGATTCTGAGCATTCATCGGGCAAACACGAAGATGTATCATAATCTGCGTCAACATTATTGGTGGTGCAGTATGAAGGCGGACATCGCCAAGCATGTCGCCAAATGTCGACTGTCGACAAGTAAAGGCACAAGACCGTAAACCGGGAGGACTTCTGCAACCTCTCGAGATTCCTGAGTGGAAATGGGAACATATCACGATGGACTTCGTGACTGGGCTACCCAGGAGTCAGAGAGGAAATGATTCAATTTGGGTAGTGGTTGACAGATTGACGAAGTCGGCTCACTTCATTGCAGTACGAAAGGACCTTAGTTTGGATAGACACGTTGCACTGTATGTGCGTCGGATCGTTCGTCCGCATGGAGTGCCAAAGTGACGGTACCGGACGGAGACCCGAGATTCACAGCCGCCTTTTGGAAAAGCTTGCGAGAGTGCTTTAGGTACGAAGGCTGCCGACAAGTACGGCCTATCATCCTCGACGGATGGCCAGCCCGAGAGGACAATTCAAACCTCGAAGACATCTTTGCGAGCTTGCGTCTTGGATTTTAAAGGGAGTTGGGAAGAGCAGCTTCATCTTGTCGGGTCGCCTACAACAACAGGTTATCGGCAGAGTATTCAGATGGCACCTTTCGAAGCGTTGTATGGCAAAGCTTGCAGAACACCTGTGTGTTGGGATGAGGTTGGTGAAAGAAAGATTACAGGCCCAGAGTTAGTCCAGCAGTCAGTGGATGCAGTTGTAGTGATCAGAAGCAGATTACAGACCGCTCAAAGCCGCCAGAAAAGCTATGCAGACAAGCGTCGAAGACCGTTGGAGTTCCAAGTTGGTGATCACGTTTTTCTAAAGGTGTCGCCAATGAGGGGTACTTCGCGCTTTGGCAAGAAGGGAAAACTGAGTCCGAGGTACGTAGGTCCCTTTGAGACTCAGGGAAAGAATTGGGATTCTCGGCGTATTGTCTTGCATTACCGCCAAAGTTGGCGCAAGTGCATGACGTCTTTCACGTGTCGATGTTGAGGAAATATGAGCCTGACCCGACCCACGTGCTTAATTTTGAGGAATTAGACGTGGACGACCGTGTGTCGTACGTTGAAAGCCCGGTTCAAATTGTGGATCGTAAAGAGCAGGTTCTGCGCACCAAGACCATCCCATTGGTCAAAGTGGTCTGGCAACACCACGACACTGAAGGAGCAACTTGGGAAAGTGAAGAGTCGATGAGAGAATTGTACCCCCACCTTTTTGTTTAAAGATTGTAATGGTTTAAATTTCGAGGACGAAATTTTTATAAGAGGGGAAGAGTTGTGACATCCCAAATTTCTGATTCTGTTTTCAATTAAATGAGACGGGCTTTTCATCGACGCGCTTATAATTCAATTCTCCGAGCTGATCACTCACGAGATAACTAGTCTATCAGGTGAAGCCGTTAAGGAATTTAAATGCAATAGGCTTGAGAATCTGACCATGAATCGGCTACTCGACCGTATTAATCTGCAAGGATCATTACAACACTGCTTGTCGAATCGAACAGAGATCAGTAATAGGTCGATTCGACTGAGATATGTGATTAGAGTGTGGGTGATTCCACCTGATTTCAATATTCTCGTCGACCGGCACTGAACTGATTATTCTGTCGTTTTGGGTACCCTGTGTCCGTATTTGAAACCTTGAGATTTTCACGACAACCGAGAGTCGCCAATGTGTCGAAGATTATGTCGTGGCTTGAAAATAATCAACCACGGGTCAATTGCATTGAAAATTTCTAAAAGCTACCGGTAGATTAGGACGCGCTCAAATCGCGCCAGATTGAAATTAACCGTGATTTTAAACCTGAATTCAGAAATTGAAAGTTACGCCATGTCACAATTCATTTTAGGAACGTCGACTCATCCTCGGAAGATTTTTTTTCGCAAACCGAGATTTTGGCGGAAAAGCAAAGTAAGGCCGTTTTGTTCGGGATTGTCGAGGGCCGTTTTTAATCGAATCTTCGGAATGCAAGTTGGATCATTTGATGGGAAAAAGTCGTAGAGAGAGAAGGACACATGGGCGGATTTAATTGAGCTTCAATTGATTTGAATTGATTGAGAATTGATTGGAATTGAAGAGGATTTGAGGGAGAAATGTCCAAAATTCGTAGCTCCCATGGTACACAACTTGTTGGACCATTTGGCAAGCTTCTTGAGGAAGCTAAGGTGAGGAAAATGGCTGAGGGTGAGGGCCAAGAGTGGTGGGGGCATGAGTGAGGAGAGTTGGACAAGTGTTGAAGGCTTGAGAGCCCAAGGGGAGCCCCTCTTCAGCAGACCTTCTCCTCCCTTATTTCATGGCTTTCTCCATGGTTGAGAGAGTTTAGAAGCTCAAGAGAACCAGAGGAAACCAGCTGAGCCAGCCCCACCGTTGCACACCCACCGGACCTGGCCCAAGCCCGTCGTTTTTCTCTTCGTTTTCCCCTCGTTCCAATTTCGCTCCAGCCGACCTTTCGCCAAAGATTCGACTTAAAAGTTATCTTTCCGTGAGAATCAGCCAACGCTCCACCCACCACCATGACGAGCACTCCAAACCCGTACCGAGCACTTCGCCGTTCGCCGGAACGATTCTCCAGTAGTCCCGAAATCCGGTGAGAAGCTGCTGCTCGCCGGACCGCCCTGGTTCCGCCCGCTCCGCTTTGTTCGCGTTTTCTTGCTGTTTTCCCCTTTCCGACCCTTTCTTTGCCCATCCCAACCTCCAATAAGATTTCCTTGACCCCAGGAGCTGCCGGTTGTTAACCACCCGCTCGCCGGAGCTCCGATCGGCCCGTTTCGCCGTTGAAGTTGCTGGTTTCTTCTCTGCCCAGTTATTTCGGCCAATTGATCGGCGAAGACAGCAAGGTTTTGGAGACTTCGTGGCCCATTTTCAAGCCCTTGCCGGCCTCCGTTGGTGTCGCCGCTTTGGGGTTTATCGATCCCCTTGGCGTCGTGGTCGCCGTGAACTCACCGGCGCGCAAACCGGTGAGTTTATCCTCTAAACCTCGCTTAGCAAGTTAATCATGCTTAAGGGGTGTTTAGATTAGTCTAATTAGGTTTATGTGGTTAGATTAGATTATTTTAATGTAAATTAGATTAGTTGTATGATTAGTTTAATGGATGTTTAATTAGGGCTAATTGTATGTTTAAATTAGTGTAATCTAGTTTAAGCCCTAATTAATTATTTTTAATTAATTAATTATTTCGAATTTTATAAATATTATTTTATTAAATTATATTATTATAATATATTATTTAATTATTTAATTTTCGGAATTAAATTTAATTATTTAATAATTTAGAAAATTTTGCCGGGATGGTAGGTCCTTAAATTTCGCGATCGCGCGGTGCGATCGGTTGTGCTAATTGTATGTGTAATTGAGAAATTGAATGGAAAGGATGATTATGGTTAATTATTCCAAAGTGTGAATTGAATGAAATTGAGAAGTTTTGGTATTTAACTTGAAAATACCGGTGTTAGCTTCTAACACCGTGATTGGTTTGTATGGCCAGTTTGAATCGATTGGATTGATTGATTGATTTAATTGAAGTACGGATTAGTTTATTATTGAATTATCAGCTTTGGTGAGCTATTATATTATCTATGAGCTGCAGCTTCTGGTGAGCTATTATCTATATATTGCAGCTTTTGGTGAGCTATTATATTATCTATGAGCTACAGCTTCTGGTGAGCTATTATCTATATATTGCAGCTTTTGGCGAGCTATTATATTATCTATGAGTTACAGCTTCTGGTGAGCTATTATTTATATATTGCAGCTTTTGGCGAGCTATTATATTATCCATCAGCTACAGCTTGAGTGAGCTACCGTCTATATATTACAGCTTTGGAGAGCATATGTCGTATTAACGACTGGTTTGATAGATGGTATTAAATGATAGATAGTATGGAGTGGAATGGAAAGATTGATGGTATGATTGAATTGAATCGTTGGATCAATTGTTTGATTTGGGAAATGTTTGAATTGTACTGACATGCAGGAATGGACTGAGGCGAGGTAAGTCCTCCATCCACTTTGTGTGGCTAGAGCACCCTAGGCTTATTTTCTTCCTAATCGAGTTTTAGAGGGTAGGACTCGCTGAGACATTGTCTCATCCCGGTTTGGGGAAAATATTTCAGGTCCCTAGATGGCGGATCCTCTGGAGCTTTTTGGTAGACCAGTGAGGGTCGCCGAGAGGATTTTGACTTCGCCGATCCCGACTGGCGAAGAGTTGGCGAATGGACCTATCCGTCGATCTTAGGACAGCTTAGTTTTGAGGACTGATCTTTTATAGATCTTTTGTTAATAGACTAGTCCCGTAATCGAGCCGGTTTGATATGTATAAAAAGTATGTGGTTGGTTTTGAAAATGTGATCCTGCTTTTCTATCCCAATTGTGTTTTGTCTCTGGGATTATTTATCCGCTTCCGCATGTGTAATTAAAATGAATGGGTCGGCGCGTGTCCTGGGAAGTCGCTTTTCTATCGACCATAGTGGGATGTGCGCGTACTCGAGGTTCGGGGCGTGACACCTGTGCATATTCGTTCTTGTAATTACCTTGCAATTCCTTCAATACTTTCAGCTTTGTTCTCCTACACCGACCAGAAAGTGACATTTATTCCAAGTTGTTCTCTAACTAATTTCTTTAAGTCAGGTGCTTTGATTTTAGGC
>JABKBO010000018.1:0-12500 GCA_014182715.1 Eucalyptus cloeziana
GGCCTGGGCCTAGGCCTGGGCCTGGGCCTGGGCCTGGGCCTGGGCCCTAGGGGCCTAGGCCTGGGCCTGGGCCTGGGCCTGGGCCTGGGCCTGGGCCTGGGCCTGGGCCTGGGCCTGGGCCCTAGGCCTAGGCCTGGGCCTGGGCCTGGGCCTAGGCCTGGGCCTGGGCCTGGGCCTGGGCCTGGGCCTGGGCCTAGGCCTAGGCCTGGGCCTAGGCCTAGGCCTAGGCCTGGGCCTGGGCCTAGGCCTGGGCCTAGGCCCTGGGCCTAGGCCTAGGCCTGGGCCTGGGCCTGGGCCTGGGCCTGGGCCTAGGCCTGGGCCTGGGCCTAGGCCTGGGCCTGGGCCTAGGCCTGGGCCTGGGCCTGGGCCTGGGCCTGGGCCTAGGCCTGGGCCTGGGCCTGGGCCCTGGGCCTAGGCCTGGGCCCTGGGCCTGGGCCTGGGCCTGGGCCTGGGCCTGAGGCCTGGGCCTGGGCCTGGGCCTGGGCCTGGGCCTGGGCCTAGGCCTGGGCCTAGGCCTGGGCCTGGGCCTGGGCCTAGGCCTAGGCCTGGGCCTAGGCCTGGGCCTGGGCCTGGGCCTGGGCCTGGGCCTAGGCCTAGGCCTAGGCCTGGGCCTGGGCCCTGGCCTAGGCCTGGGCCTAGGCCTAGGCCTGGGCCTGGGCCTAGGCCTGGGCCCTGGGCCTGGGCCCTGGGCCTGGGCCTAGGCCTGGGCCTGGGCCTAGGCCTGGGCCTGGGCCTGGGCCTGGGCCTGGGCCTGGGCCTGGGCCCTGGGCCTGGGCCTGGGCCTGGGCCTGGGCCTGGGCCTGGGCCTGGGCCTGGGCCTGGGCCTGGGCCTGGGCCTGGGCCTGGGCCTGGGCCTGGGCCTGGGCCTGGGCCTGGGCCTGGGCCTGGGCCTGGGCCTGGGCCTGGGCCTGGGCCTGGGCCTGGGCCTGGGCCTGGGCCTAGGCCTGGGCCTGGGGCCTGGGCCTGGGCCTGGGCCTGGGCCTGGGCCTGGGCCTGGGCCTGGGCCTGGGCCTGGGCCTGGGCCTGGGCCTGGGCCTGGGCCTGGGCCTGGGCCTGGGCCTGGGCCCTGGGCCTGGGCCTGGGCCTGGGCCTAGGCCTAGGCCTAGGCCTGGGCCTAGGCCTGGGCCTGGGCCTAGGCCTAGGCCTAGGCCTGGGCCTGGGCCTGGGCCTGGGCCTGGGCCTGGGCCTGGGCCTGGGCCTGGGCCTGGGCCTGGGCCTGGGCCTGGGCCTGGGCCTGGGCCTGGGCCTGGGCCTGGGCCTGGGCCTGGGCCTGGGCCTGGGCCTAGGCCTGGGCCTGGGCCTGGGCCTGGGCCTGGGCCTGGGCCTGGGCCTAGGCCTGGGCCCTGGGCCTGGGCCTAGGCCTAGGCCTGGGCCCTGGGCCTGGGCCTGGGCCTGGGCCTGGGCCTGAGGCCTGGGCCTGGGCCTGGGCCTGGGCCTGGGCCTGGGCCTGGGCCTGGGCCTGGGCCTGGGCCTGGGCCTGGGCCTGGGCCTGGGCCTGGGCCTGGGCCTGGGCCTGGGCCTGGGCCTGGGCCTAGGCCTGGGCCTAGGCCCTGGGCCTGGGCCTGGGCCTAGGCCTGGGCCTGGGCCCTGGGCCTGGGCCTGGGGCCTGGGCCTGGGCCTGGGCCTGGGCCTGGGCCTAGGCCTGGGCCTGGGCCTGGGCCTGGGCCTGGGCCTGGGCCTGGGCCTGGGCCTGGGCCTGGGCCTAGGCCTGGGCCTAGGCCTGGGCCCTGGGCCTAGGCCTGGGCCTGGGCCTGGGCCTGGGCCTGGGCCTGGGCCTGGGCCTGGGCCTGGGCCTGGGCCTGGGCCTGGGCCTGGGCCTAGGCCTGGGCCTGGGCCTGGGCCTGGGCCTGGGCCTGGGCCTGGGCCTAGGCCTAGGCCTGGGCCTGGGCCTGGGCCTAGGCCTGGGCCTAGGCCTAGGCCTGGGCCTGGGCCTAGGCCTGGGCCTAGGCCTAGGCCTGGGCCTGGGCCTAGGCCTGGGCCTGGGCCTGGGCCTGGGCCTGGGCCTGGGCCTGGGCCTGGGCCTGGGCCTGGGCCTGGGCCTGGGCCTGGGCCTAGGCCTGGGCCTGGGCCTGGGCCTGGGCCTAGGCCTAGGCCTGGGCCTAGGCCTGGCCTGGGCCTGGGCCCTGGGCCTGGGCCTGGGCCTGGGCCTGGGCCTAGGCCTGGGCCTGGGCCTAGGCCTGGGCCTGGGCCTGGGCCTGGGCCTGGGCCTGGGCCTGGGCCTGGGCCTGGGCCTGGGCCTGGGCCTAGGCCTGGGCCTGGGCCCTGGGCCTGGGCCTGGGCCTGGGCCTGGGCCTGGGCCTGGGCCTGGGCCTGGGCCTGGGCCCTGGGCCTGGGCCTGGGCCTGGGCCTAGGCCTAGGCCTGGGCCTGGGCCTGGGCCTAGGCCTGGGCCTGGGCCTGGGCCTGGGCCTGGGCCTGGGCCTAGGCCTAGGCCTAGGCCTGGGCCTGGGCCTGGGCCTAGGCCTGGGCCTGGGCCTGGGCCTGGGCCTAGGCCTGAGGCCTAGGCCTAGGCCTGGGCCCTGGGCCTGGGCCTGGGCCTAGGCCTGGGCCTGGGCCTGGGCCTGGGCCTGGGCCTGGGCCTGGGCCTGGGCCTGGGCCTGGGCCTGGGCCTAGGCCTGGGCCTAGGCCTAGGCCTAGGCCTGGGCCTAGGCCTAGGCCTGGGCCTAGGCCTAGGCCTAGGCCTGGGCCTGGGCCTAGGCCTGGGCCCTGGCCTAGGCCTGGGCCTGGGCCTGAGGCCTAGGCCTGGGCCTGGGCCTGGGCCTAGGCCTGGGCCTGGGCCTGGGCCTGGGCCTGGGCCTGGGCCTAGGCCTGGGCCTGGGCCTGGGCCTGGGCCTGGGCCTGGGCCTGGGCCTGGGCCTAGGCCTAGGCCTGGGCCTAGGCCTAGGGGCCTGGGCCTGGGCCTGGGCCTGGGCCTGGGCCTAGGCCTGGGCCTGGGCCTGGGCCTGGGCCTGGGCCTGGGGGCCTGGGCCTGGGCCTGGGCCCTGGGCCTGGGCCTGGGCCTGGGCCTGGGCCTAGGCCTGGGCCTGGGCCTAGGCCTGGGCCAGGCCTGGGCCTGGGCCTGGGCCTGGGCCTGGGCCTGGGCCTGGGCCTAGGCCTGGGCCTGGGCCTGGGCCTGGGCCTAGGCCTGGGCCTGGGCCTGGGCCTGGGCCTGGGCCTGGGCCTGGGCCTGGGCCTGGGCCTGGGCCTGGGCCTGGGCCTGGGCCTGGGCCTAGGCCTGGGCCTGGGCCTGGGCCTGGGCCTAGGCCTAGGCCTAGGCCTGGGCCTGGGCCTGGGCCTGGGCCTGGGCCTGGGCCTGGGCCTGGGCCTAGGCCTAGGCCTGGGCCTGGGCCTGGGCCTAGGCCTGGGCCTGGGCCTGGGCCTGGGCCTGGGCCTGGGCCTGGGCCTGGGCCTGGGCCTGGGCCTGGGCCTAGGCCTGGGCCTGGGCCTGGGCCTGGGCCTAGGCCTAGGCCTAGGCCTGGGCCCTGGGCCTGGGCCTAGGCCTAGGCCTAGGCCTAGGCCTAGGCCTAGGCCTAGGCCTAGGCCCTAGGCCTAGGCCTAGGCCTAGGCCTAGGCCTAGGCCTGGGCCTGGGCCTGGGCCTGGGCCTAGGCCTGGGCCTAGGCCTAGGCCTGGGCCTGGGCCTGGGCCTGGGCCTGGGCCTAGGCCTAGGCCTGGGCCTAGGCCTGGGCCTGGGCCTGGGCCTGGGCCTGGGCCTGGGCCTGGGCCTGGGCCTGGGCCTGGGCCTGGGCCTAGGCCTGGGCCGCAGGCCTGGCCTGGGCCTGGGCCTGGGCCTGGGCCTAGGCCTAGGCCTGGGCCTGGGCCTAGGCCTGGGCCTGGGCCTAGGCCTAGGCCTGGGCCTGGGCCTGGGCCTGGGCCTGGGCCTGGCCCTGGGCCTGGGCCTGGGCCTGGGCCTGGGCCTGGGCCTGGGCCTGGGCCTAGGCCTGGGCCTAGGCCTGGGCCTGGGCCTGGGCCCTGGGCCTGGGCCTGGGCCTGGGCCTAGGCCCTGGGCCTGGGCCTGGGCCTAGGCCTGGGCCTAGGCCTAGGCCTGGGCCTAGGCCTGGGCCTAGGCCTAGGCCTAGGCCTAGGCCTAGGCCTGGGCCTGGGCCTGGGCCTGGGCCTGGGCCTGGGCCTGGGCCTAGGCCTGGGCCTGGGCCTGGGCCTAGGCCTGGGCCTAGGCCCTGGGCCTGGGCCTGGGCCCTGGGCCTAGGCCCTAGGCCTGGCCTAGGCCTGGGCCTGGGCCTAGGCCTGGGCCTGGGCCTGGGCCTGGGCCTGGGCCTGGGCCTGGGCCTAGGCCTGGGCCTGGGCCTGGGCCTGGGCCTGGGCCTGGGGCCTGGGCCTGGGCCTAGGCCTGGGCCTGGGCCTAGGCCTAGGCCTAGGCCTAGGCCTAGGCCTGGGCCTGGGCCTAGGCCTAGGCCTAGGCCTAGGCCTAGGCCTGGGCCTGGGCCTGGGCCTGGGCCTGGGCCTGGGCCTGGGCCTGGGCCTGGGCCTGGGCCTGGGCCTGGGCCTAGGCCTGGAGGCCTGGGCCTGGGCCTGGGCCTGGGCCTAGGCCTGGGCCTGGGCCTAGGCCTAGGCCTAGGCCTAGGCCTAGGCCTAGGCCTGGGCCTGGGCCTGGGCCTGGGCCTGGGCCTGGGCCTGGGCCCTGGGCCTGGGCCTGGGCCTGGGCCTAGGCCTGGGCCTAGGCCAAGGCCTGGGCCTAGGCCTGGGCCTGGGCCTGGGCCTGGGCCTAGGCCTAGGCCTGGGCCTAGGCCTGGGCCTGGGCCTAGGCCTGGGCCTGGGCCTGGGCCTAGGCCTGGGCCTAGGCTAGGCCTGGGCCCTAGGCCTGGGCCTGGGCCTGGGCCTCAGGCCTGGGCCTGGGCCAGGCCTAGGCCTGGGCCTGGGCCTGGCCTGGGCCTGGGCCTGGGCCTAGGCCTAGGCCTGGGCCTGGGCCTAGGCCTAGGCCTAGGCCTAGGCCTGGGCCTGGGCCTGGGCCTGGGCCTGGGCCTGGGCCTAGGCCTGGGCCTGAGGCCTAGGCCTAGGCCTGGGCCTGGGCCTGGGCCTGGGCCTGGGCCTGGGCCTGGGCCTGGGCCTGGGCCTGGGCCTGGGGCCTGGGCCTGGGCCTGGGCCTGGGCCTAGGCCTGGGCCTAGGCCTGGGCCTAGGCCTGGGCCTGGGCCTGGGCCTGGGCCTGGGCCTAGGCCTGGGCCTGGGCCTAGGCCTGGGCCTGGGCCTGGGCCTGGGCCTGGGCCTAGGCCTAGGCCTAGGCCTGGGCCTGGGCCTAGGCCTAGGCCTGAGGCCTAGGCCTAGGCCTAGGCCTGGGCCTGGAGGCCTGGGCCTGGGCCTGGGCCTGGGCCTGGGCCTAGGCCTAGGCCTAGGCCTAGGCCTGGGCCTAGGCCTAGGCCTAGGCCTGGGCCTGGGCCTGGGCCTAGGCCTGGGCCTGGGCCTAGGCCTGGGCCCTGGAGGCCTGGGCCTGGGCCTAGGCCTGGGCCTGGGCCTGGCCTAGGCCCTGGGCCTGGGCCTGGGCCTAGGCCTGGGCCTGGGCCTAGGCCTGGGCCTGGGCCTGGGCCCTAGGCCTAGGCCTGGGCCTGGGCCTGGGCCTGGGCCTGGGCCTGGGCCTGGGCCTGGGCCTGGGCCTGGGCCTGGGCCTGGGCCTGGGCCTAGGCCTGGGCCTGGGCCTGGGCCTGGGCCTAGGCCTGGGCCTGGGCCTGGGCCTGGGCCTAGGCCTAGGCCTGGGCCTAGGCCTGGGCCTGGGCCTAGGCCTGAGGCCTAGGCCTGGGCCTGGGCCTAGGCCTGGGCCTGGGCCTGGGCCTGGGCCTAGGCCTGGGCCTAGGCCTGGGCCTGGGCCTGGGCCTGGGCCTGGGCCTGGGCCTGGGCCTAGGCCTGGGCCTAGGCCTAGGCCTAGGCCTAGGCCTAGGCCTAGGCCTGGGCCTGGGCCTAGGCCTAGGCCTGGGCCTGGGCCTGGGCCTGGGCCTGGGCCTGGGCCTGGGCCCTGGGCCTGGGCCTGGGCCTGGGCCTAGGCCTGGGCCTGGGCCTAGGCCTAGGCCTAGGCCTGGGCCTGGGCCTGGGCCTAGGCCTAGGCCTGGGCCTAGGCCTAGGCCTAGGCCTGGGCCTAGGCCTGGGCCTGGGCCTGGGCCTAGGCCTGGGCCTGGGCCTGGGCCTGGGCCTGGGCCTGGGCCTGGGCCTAGGCCTGGGCCTGGGCCTGGGCCTGGGCCTGGGCCTGGGCCTGGGCCTGGGCCTAGGCCTAGGCCTGGGCCTAGGCCTGGGCCTGGGCCTGGGCCTGGGCCTGGGCCTGGGCCTGGGCCTGGGCCCTAGGCCTAGGCCTGGGCCTGGGCCTGGGCCTGGGCCTAGGCCTAGGCCTGGGCCTGGGCCTGGGCCTGGGCCTGGGCCTGGGCCTGGGCCTGGGCCTGGGCCTGGGCCTGGGCCTGGGCCTGGGCCTGGCCTAGGCCTGGGCCTGGGCCTGGGCCTAGGGCCTAGGCCTAGGCCTGGGCCTAGGCCTGGGCCTGGGGCCTGGGCCTGGCCCTGGGCCTGGGCCTGGGCCTAGGCCTGGGCCTAGGCCTAGGCCTAGGCCTGGGCCTAGGCCTGAGGCCTGGGCCTGGGCCTGGGCCTGGGCCTGGGCCTGGGCCTAGGCCTGGGCCTGGGCCTGGGCCCTGGGCCTGGGCCTGGGCCTGGGCCTGGGCCTGGGCCTAGGCCTGGGCCTAGGCCTGGGCCTAGGCCTGGCCTGGGCCTGGGCCTGGGCCTAGGCCTAGGCCTAGGCCTAGGCCTGGGCCTGGGCCTGGGCCTAGGCCTGGGCCTAGGCCTGGGCCTGGGCCTGGGCCTGGGCCTAGGCCTGGGCCTGGGCCTGGGCCTGGGCCTGAGGCCTGGGCCTGGGCCTGGGCCTAGGCCTAGGCCTAGGCCTAGGCCTAGGCCTAGGCCTGGCCTAGGCCTGGGCCTAGGCCTGGGCCTAGGCCTGGGCCTGGGCCTAGGCCTGGGCCTAGGCCTAGGCCTGGGCCTGGGGGCCTGGGCCTGGGCCTGGGCCTGGGCCTGGGCCCTGGGCCTGGGCCTGGGCCTGGGCCTGGGCCTAGGCCTAGGCCTAGGCCTAGGCCTAGGCCTAGGCCTGGGCCTAGGCCTGGGCCTAGGCCTGGGCCTGGGCCTGGGCCTGGGCCTGGGCCTGGGCCTGGCCTAGGCCTGGGCCTGAGGCCTGGGCCTGGGCCCTGGGCCCTGGGCCTGGGCCTGGGCCTGGGCCTGGGCCTGGGCCTAGGCCCTGGCCTGGGCCCTGGGCCTAGGCCTGGGCCTAGGCCTAGGCCTAGGCCTAGGCCTGGGCCTGGGCCTGGGCCTGGGCCTGGGCCTAGGCCTGGGCCTGGGCCTGGGCCTGGGCCTGGGCCTGGGCCTGGGCCTGGGCCTGGGCCTGGGCCTGGGCCTGGGCCTAGGCCTGGGCCTGGGCCTGGGCCTGGGCCTGGGCCTGGGCCTGGGCCTAGGCCTGGGCCTGGAGGCCTGGGCCCTGGGCCTGGGCCTAGGCCTAGGCCTAGGCCTAGGCCTGGGCCTAGGCCTAGGCCTAGGCCTAGGCCTGGGCCTAGGCCTAGGCCTAGGCCTGGGCCTGGGCCTGGGCCCTGGGCCTGGGCCTGGGCCTGGGCCTGGGCCCTGGGCCTGGGCCTGGGCCTAGGCCTAGGCCTAGGCCTAGGCCTAGGCCTGGGCCTGGGCCTAGGCCTGGGCCTGGGCCTGGGCCTAGGCCTAGGCCTAGGCCTAGGCCTGGGCCTGGGCCTGGCCTGGGCCTGGGCCTGGGCCTGGGCCTGGGCCTGGGCCTGGGCCTGGGCCTGGGCCTAGGCCTGGGCCTGGGCCTAGGCCTGGGCCTAGGCCTAGGCCTGGGCCTGGGCCTGGGCCTGGGCCTAGGCCTGGGCCTGGGCCTGGGCCTAGGCCTGGGCCTAGGCCTAGGCCTAGGCCTAGGCCTGGGCCTAGGCCTAGGCCTAGGCCTAGGCCCTAGGCCTGGGCCTGGGCCTAGGCCCTAGGCCTAGGCCTGGGCCTGGGCCTGGGCCTGGGCCCTGGGCCTAGGCCTGGGCCTGGGCCTGGGCCTGGGCCTGGGCCTAGGCCTGGGCCTAGGCCTAGGCCTGGGCCTAGGCCCTAGGCCTAGGCCTAGGCCTAGGCCTGGGCCTAGGCCTGGGCCTGGGCCTGGGCCTGAGGCCTGGGCCTAGGCCTGGGCCTAGGCCTAGGCCTGGGCCTAGGCCTGGGCCTGGGCCTGGGCCTGGGCCTGGGCCTGGGCCTAGGCCTGGCCTAGGCCTGGGCCTAGGCCCTGGGCCTAGGCCTAGGCCTGGGCCTAGGCCTGGGCCTGGGCCTGGGCCTGGGCCTGGGCCCTGGGCCTGGGCCTGGGCCTGGGCCTGGGCCTGGGCCTGGGCCTGGGCCTGGGCCTAGGCCTGGGCCTGGGCCTGGGCCTGGGCCTGAGGCCTGGGCCTGGGCCTGGGCCTAGGCCTGGGCCTGGGCCTGGGCCTGGGCCTAGGCCCTAGGCCTAGGCCTAGGCCTGGGCCTAGGCCTGGGCCTAGGCCTGGGCCTAGGCCTGGGCCCTGGGCCTGGGCCTGGGCCTGGGCCTGGGCCTGGGCCTGGGCCTGGGCCCTGGGCCTGGGCCTGGGCCTGGGCCTGGGCCTGGGCCCTAGGCCTAGGCCTGGGCCTAGGCCTGGGCCTGGGCCTGGGCCTGGGCCTAGGCCTAGGCCTAGGCCCTAGGCCTAGGCCTGGGCCTGGGCCTGGGCCTGGGCCTAGGCCTGGGCCTGGGCCTGGGCCTAGGCCTGGGCCTGGGCCTGGGCCTGGGCCTAGGCCTGGGCCTAGGCCTAGGCCTGGGCCTAGGCCTAGGCCTGGGCCTGGGCCTGGGCCTGGGCCTGGGCCTGGGCCTAGGCCTGGGCCTGGGCCCTGGGCCTGGGCCTGGGCCTGGGCCTAGGCCTAGGCCTGGGAGGCCCTGGGGCCTGGGCCTGGGCCTGGGCCTGGGCCTGGGCCTGGGCCTGGGCCTGGGCCTGGGCCTGGGCCTAGGCCTAGGCCCTGGGCCTGGGCCTGGGCCTAGGCCTAGGCCTGGGCCTAGGCCCTGGGCCTGGGCCTGGGCCTGGGCCTAGGCCTAGGCCTAGGCCTAGGCCTAGGCCTGGGCCTAGGCCTGGGCCTGGGCCTGGGCCTGGGCCTGGGCCTGGGCCCTGGGCCTGGGCCTGGGCCTGGGCCTGGGCCTAGGCCTGGGCTAGGCCTGAGGCCTAGGCCCCTAGGCCCTGGGCCTAGGCCTGGGCCTAGGCCCTAGGCCTAGGCCTAGGCCTAGGCCTAGGCCTGGGCCTGGGCCTGGGCCTGGGCCTGGGCCTGGGCCTGGGCCTGGGCCTGGGCCTGGGCCTGGGCCTGAGGCCTGGGCCTAGGCCTGGGCCCTAGGCCCTGGGCCCTGGGCCTGGGCCTGGGCCTGGGCCTGGGCCTGGGCCTAGGCCTAGGCCTGGGCCTGGGCCTAGGCCTAGGCCTGGGCCTAGGCCTAGGCCTAGGCCTAGGCCTGGGCCTAGGCCTAGGCCTAGGCCTGGGCCTAGGCCTAGGCCTAGGCCCTAGGCCTGGGCCCTGGGCCTGGGCCTGGGCCTAGGCCTAGGCCTAGGCCTGGGCCTGGGCCTGGGCCTAGGCCTAGGCCTGGGCCTGGGCCCTAGGCCTGGGCCTAGGCCTGGGCCTGCCCTGGGCCTGGGCCTAGGCCTGGGCCTAGGCCTAGGCCTGGGCCTAGGCCTAGGCCTAGGCCTGAGGCCTGGGCCTAGGCCTAGGCCTGGGCCTGGGCCTGGGCCTGGGCCTGGGCCTGGGCCTGGGCCTGGGCCTGGGCCTGGGCCTGGGCCTGGGCCTGGGCCTGGGCCTAGGCCTAGGCCTGGGCCTAGGCCTGGGCCTGGGCCTGGCCCTAGGCCTGGGCCTAGGCCTAGGCCTAGGCCTAGGCCTAGGCCTAGGCCTGGGCCTAGGCCTGGGCCTAGGCCTGGGCCTGGGCCTGGGCCTAGGCCTGGGCCTAGGCCTAGGCCTGGCCTAGGCCTGGGCCTGGGCCTAGGCCCTGGGCCTGGGCCTAGGCCTGGGCCTGGGCCTGGGCCTGGGCCTAGGCCTGGGCCTGGGCCTGGGCCTAGGCCTGGGCCTAGGCCTAGGCCTGGGCCTGGGCCTGGGCCTGGGCCTGGGCCTAGGCCTGGGCCTGGGCCTGGGCCTGGGCCCTGGGCCTGGGCCTGGGCCTGGGCCTGGGCCTAGGCCTGGGCCTAGGCCTAGGCCTGGGCCTGGGCCTAGGCCTAGGCCTAGGCCTAGGCCTGGGCCTGGGCCCTGGGCCTGGGCCTAGGCCCTGAGGCCTGGGCCTGGGCCTGGGCCTGGGCCTGGGCCTGGGCCTGGGCCTGGGCCTGGGGCCCTGGGCCTAGGCCTAGGCCTGGGCCTAGGCCTGGGCCTGGGCCTGGGCCTGGGCCTAGGCCTAGGCCTAGGCCTGGCCTGGGCCTAGGCCTGGGCCTGGGCCTAGGCCTGGGCCTGGGCCCTAGGCCTGGGCCTAGGCCTGGGCCTGGGCCTGGGCCTGCCTAGGCCTGGGCCTAGGCCTAGGCCTAGGCCTGGGCCTGGGCCTGGGCCTGGGCCTGGGCCTAGGCCTGGGCCTGGGCCTGGGCCTAGGCCTGGGCCCTAGGCCTGGGCCAGGCCTGGGCCTGGGCCTAGGCCTAGGCCTGGGCCTAGGCCTGGGCCTGGGCCTAGGCCTAGGCCTAGGCCTAGGCCTGGGCCTGGGCCTAGGCCTAGGCCTGGGCCTGGGCCTGGGCCTGAGGCCTGGGCCTGGGCCTAGGCCTGGGCCTAGGCCTAGGCCTAGGCCTGGGCCCTGGGCCTGGGCCTGGGCCTAGGCCTAGGCCTGGGCCTGGGCCTGGGCCTGGGCCTGGGCCTGGGCCTAGGCCTAGGCCTGGGCCTGGGCCTGGGCCTAGGCCTGGGCCTGGGCCTGGGCCTGGGCCTGGGCCTAGGCCTGGGCCTAGGCCTGGGCCTGGGCCTAGGCCTGGGCCTAGGCCTGGGCCTGGGCCTGGGCCTAGGCCTGGGCCTGGGCCTAGGCCTAGGCCTAGGCCTGGGCCTGGGCCTAGGCCTGGGCCTGGGCCTGGGCCTGGGCCTAGGCCTGGGCCTGGGCCTGGGCCCCTGGGCCTGGGCCTGGGCCTGGGCCTGGGCCTGGGCCTGGGCCTGGGCCTGGGCCTAGGCCTGGGCCTGGGCCTAGGCCTAGGCCTAGGCCTGGGCCTAGGCCTAGGCCTAGGCCTGGGCCTAGGCCTAGGCCTAGGCCTGGGCCTAGGCCTGGGCCTGGGCCTGGGCCTGGGCCTGGGCCTGGGCCTAGGCCTAGGCCTGGGCCTGGGCCTGGGCCTGGGCCTGGGCCTGGGCCTGGGCCTAGGCCTAGGCCTGGGCCTGGGCCTGGGCCTAGGCCTAGGCCTAGGCCTAGGCCTAGGCCTAGGCCTAGGCCTAGGCCTAGGCCTGGGCCTAGGCCCTAGGCCTAGGCCCTGGGCCTGGCCTGGGCCCTGGGCCTGGCCTGGGCCTGGGCCTGGGCCTAGGCCTAGGCCTAGGCCTGGGCCCTGGGCCCTAGGCCTGGGCCCTGGGCCTGGGCCTGGGCCTGGGCCTAGGCCTAGGCCTGGGCCTGGGCCTAGGCCTAGGCCTAGGCCTAGGCCTGAGGCCCTGGGCCTGGGCCTGGAGGCCTAGGCCTAGGCCTAGGCCTGGGCCTGGGCCTGGCCTGGGCCTAGGCCCTGGGCCTAGGCCTGGGCCTGGGCCTGGGCCTGGGCCCTGGGCCTGGGCCTGGGCCTGAGGCCTGGGCCTAGGCCTAGGCCTAGGCCCTGGGCCTGGGCCTGGGCCTGGGCCTAGGCCTGGGCCTAGGCCTAGGCCTGGGCCTGGGCCTGGGCCTGGGCCTGGGCCTGGGCCTGGGCCTGGGCCTGGGCCTGGGCCTGGGCCTGGGCCTGGGCCTAGGCCTGGGCCTGGGCCTGGGCCTGGGCCTGGGCCTGGGCCTAGGCCTGGGCCTAGGCCTAGGCCTAGGCCTAGGCCCTAGGCCTAGGCCTAGGCCTGGGCCTAGGCCTAGGCCTGGGCCTGGGCCCTAGGCCTGGGCCTGGGCCTGGGCCTGGGCCTGGGCCTAGGCCTGGGCCTGGGCCTGGGCCTAGGCCTGGGCCTAGGCCTAGGCCTGGGCCTAGGCCTGGGCCTGGGCCTGGGCCTGGGCCTGGGCCTGGGCCTAGGCCTAGGCCCTGGGCCTAGGCCTAGGCCTGGGCCTGGGCCCTGGGCCTGGGCCTGGGCCTGGGCCTGGGCCTGGGCCTGGGCCTGGGCCTGGGCCTGGGCCTGGGCCTGGGCCTAGGCCTGGGCCTGGGCCTAGGCCTAGGCCTAGGCCTGGGCCAAAGGCCTGGGCCTAGGCCTGGGCCTAGGCCTGGGCCTAGGCCTAGGCCTGGCCCTGGGCCTGGGCCTGGGCCTAGGCCTGGGCCTGGGAGGCCTGGGGCCTGGGCCTGGGCCTGGGCCTGGGCCTGGGCCTGGGCCTGGGCCTAGGCCTGGGCCTAGGCCTGGGCCTAGGCCTGGGCCTGGGCCTAGGCCTGGGCCTAGGCCTAGGCCTGGGCCTAGGCCTAGGCCTGGGCCCTGGGCCTGGGCCT
>JABKBO010000018.1:15000-93862 GCA_014182715.1 Eucalyptus cloeziana
AACCCTCAACCCTCAACCCTAAACCCTCAACCCTAAACCCTAAACCCTAAACCCTAAACCCTAAACCCTAAACCCTAAAACCCTAAACCCTAAACCCTAAAACCCTAAACCCTAAACCCTAAACCCTAAACCCTAAACCCTAAACCCTAAACCCTAAAACCCTCAGCACTCAACCCTAAACCCTCAGCACTCAACCCTAAACCCTCACCCCTAAACCCTCAGCACTCAACCCTAAACCCTCAACCCTAAACCCTCACCCTAAACCCTAAGAGTGAAGCGGTAGATGGGAAGGCTGCTTGTCTCTCTTTGGTTCTTGAGCTCACAAACATCAAGAACGGAGGATCTAAGAGTGAAGAAGAAGTAGAAGAGAGATGGGTGCAGCTGGAGGGGCTCCCAAATGCCTCATAAGTCTCCCTAAAATATCCCAAACCATCATTAGATAACCCCCAAAGTCCATGGCTGATTCTCAGCGCATTTTCCCTTCACAAACTTCCTCAACAAGCCTCCCAAGGTTTCAAAAATGTTGTTGCCCCCATGGCTACGAATTTGTGACATTTCCCTTCAATTTCAATCAATTCTCCTTCAATTCAAAGCGAATTGGAGCCCATAAATTCCAGCTAAGGCATTCACATCCATTCCATGATTTTTCTCACCAATTGGACCAAATTGACGGCTAAAAACACATCAAAAAATGGCCCTTTGAATCTACTAGTCCCAAAATGCCCAAACTTGAATTTTAGCAAAAAAATTATGTCTCATTGAAAATTCTTCGAAGGACGATTTGACGTTCCTAAAATAAATCGTGACATGACAGAACTTTCAATTGCTGAAATTGTGTTCAATTTCGCGGTTAATTTCAACCGAGCACGATTTTAACGTAACCTAACTTACCAAGTAGCTTTTTAGGACTTTTTAGCGCATTTGACCCGTGGTCAATTATTTTCGAGCCACATTGTGCATCTTCAACTCATTGGCGACTCTCGATTGTTGTGAAAATCTCAAGGTTTCAAATACGGGCACAGGGTATAGAAATGACAAAAAAATCGGTTTAGTGTCGTTTGACGATAATTTTGCAATTATGTGGAATCACTGACACTTTAATCACATGCCTCTGTCGAACCGACCTATCTCCGGTCTCTAGTCGATTTTGACAGTGTTGTATTCATCCTTGTAGAATAGCACGGTCGAGTAGTCAATTTCTGGTTGAATTTTCAAGTCAGTCACGTTTTGATTCCTTAACGGCTTCACCAAATAGATAAGTTATCTCGTGAGTGATCAGCATAAAGAAAAAGACTATAGGCACATCAATGAAAAGCCCAACTCATTTAATCAAAACCAGAGTCAAAAAATTAAGATGTCAGAACTCTTCCCCTCTTATAAAAATTTCATCCTCGAAATTTAAACCATTATATATCTTAAACAAAAAGGTGGGGGTGTGTTGTCTCATCGAATATTCACTTTCCTAGGTTGCTCCTTATGTGATGTGGTGTTGCCATACTACTTTGACTAACGGGATTGTGTTGGTGCGCAGAATTTGCTCTTTGTGATCTACAATCTAAATTGGTCTGTCCACGTACGACGTGGATGATCTACAATCTTTGTGATCATCCACGTCTAATTCTTCAAAATTCAGCACGTGGTTCAGGTCAGGTTCATACTTTCTCAACATCGACACGTGGAAGATATCATGCACTTGCGCCAACCTCAGCGGCAATGCAAGATGATACGCTAAAGTCCATATTCTTTACAGAATCTTAAAGGGACCAACATACCTCAGACTAAGCTTCCCTTTCTTGCCGAAGCGCAAAGTAGCCTTCATCGGTGACACCTTCAGAAAGACGTGCTCACCAACTTGGAATTCCAATGGTTTTTATGCTTATCTGCGTAGAATTTCTGACGACTTTGAGCAGTCTTTAATCTATCTCTGATAACTGCAACAGCATCCACTAACCGTTGAACCAACTCTAGGCCTATGATCTTCCGTTCTCCGACTTCATTCCAACACACTATCATTCTGCACGCTCTACCATACAATGCTTTAAAAGGTGCCACCTGAATGCTCTGCTAGTAGTTGTTGTTGTAGGCGAACTCGACGAGATGAAGCTGTTCCTCCTAGCTTCCTTTGAAGTTTAGCATACAAGCTCTTAGCATGTCTTCAAGGGTTTGAATCGTCCTCTCAATTGGCCATCCGTTTGAGGATGATAAGCCATACTGAATTGCAGCTTTGTTCCCAAGGTAGTCTATCAACTTTTCCAGAAGGCTGTCGTGAACTTCGAGTCTCGATCTAATGTAGTCGTCACTAGCACTCCTTGTAGACGAACTATCTGATGCGCGTACTACTTTGAATATCTATCCAATGCATAGTCCTTTTGTACAACAATGAAGTGAGCCAACTTCGTCAATCTGTCAACCATAAACCATATGGAATCATTACCCACGCACGGTTATTTTATCGGGTATAATAAAAGGTGAGAAAGAATGTTGTAGTATGTGGTTTGGTGACCAAAGGTGTCATCTCGAAGAATGCACGTGACTCATTGAGTAGATACATCACCTCGGGGAATGCACGTGGCTTGGTGATCATGTACATCACCTTGGAGAATGCACGTGGCTCGGTGACCAAGTACGTCGCATTTGACAATGCACGTGGTTGGAAGACTAGATATATCATCATGGGAAATGCATATTATGGATTAAAATGACCGGGAAATGGTTTGACTGACATGTAATCGACTAGGTCGATTGATCGAGGATTCGATCTGATTTGATTGGGTGTTATGTCTGTCAGTATTTATGAATTGAACTAACTTGCAGGAGGAGACTGAGGCCAAGGTAAGTTCTCTTAATCGTATCTTGCTTAGATAGCCTTAGTGCGCATTGGCTTCCTAATCAAGTCTTAGGGGGTAGAACTTGCTGAGACGTAGTCTCACCCCGTTGTGGGACAATATTTCAGGTCCGTAGATGGCAGCACCTCCTGCTCCTCCCGAGCAGTTTGGCATACCAGAGGATATTTCTGAGATAGCATATCATATCCCGGTACATCACCACCCTAAGGGATTAGAGTATGTTTTGGTGAAATCCACTGTATGGGTCAATGTAGGTAGACCCACCCATGTGGCTCACGAGTACCTGTCTTGGTATCGTTACTACCAAGATGGACAGAGGGACAGTCTTATACCTGAGTCTAGTGTACCTTTGTACATTTTGGAGAAGGCTTTTGGTAAGGGCATAACAGACCCTAAAGGTGGAGCAGTGGAGGATGCCAAGGATCCCAATCTTGAAGGCGATGCTGACTCTTTAGTTTATTCAAACGAAGACGCCAATTGGAGCGACGAGGAAGGAGAGGTCGATGAAGAGATGTAACTGGAGGAGATTGAGAGTGATGAGGAGCCACAGTTGTTTGGCCCTCACCCCTGTTTGTTAAAACTTTGCATGTTTGGTTAAACAAAGTTTGGGTCGACTTGTAATATATATATAACTAGTTGTGTTGTATATGTATATAAGTGTGGTTTGAAATTTTATGACCCTACTTTCCTATCCCATTATTTTATTGTCTAGGGATTTATATCTGCTTCCGCATGCATATATTAAAATGAATGGGTCGGCGATGCGTCCTCGGACATCGCTATTATATCAACCAAGTAGGGATGGGTATGTGCTCGCTGGTCGGGGTGTGACATTTCATGCTCCTAAGGACTTCTCGAGTACATCAGGATATCATCGATGAACAAGATCACAAATTGGTCCAAATACTTCTTGAATACTCGGTTCATCATATCCATGAAAGCTGCTGGGGCGTTCGTCAAACCGAATGTCATTACAGTAAACTCATAATGGCATTATCGAGAACGAAACGTTGTCTTCGGTATATCCTTCTTTCTGATCCTCAGCTAGTGATACCATGTCCTCAGGTTGATCTTAGAAAATATCGACGCTCCTTGCAACTGGTCAAACAAGTGTCGATCCTCAGCAGCGGGTACTTGTTCTTGATAGTCACCTGATTGGGTTGATGATAATTGATGCGAAGGCGCAACAAATCATCTTTCTTCTTCACGAACAGAGCTAGTGCTCCCTGAGGTGATGCACTAGGACGTATGAATCCCTTATCCAACAACTCCTGCATCTGCACCTTCAGTTCTTTCAACTCTGACAATGCCATGTGGTAAGGAGCCTCAGAGATTGGCTCCGTCTCGGGGGCTAACTCAATCACAAATTCGATCTCCCTTTCCAGGGGTAGACCAGGTAACTCCTTTGGGAATACGTTTGTAAATTCTTGAACCACTGGAACATCTTCCATCTTCAGCTTCTCAACTTTCGTATCCACAACAGTTGCCAACTAACCTTGGCATCCCCCGTCTAACAAACGGGTTGCCTCAAGCGACGAGATTAAGGAAATCGAGGGTCCTCCTCGGCTTCCAATAAACTCGAAACTTTCACCTGCTAATGGGTTAAACTGAATCTCTTTACGATAGCAGTCCATAGTAGCTCTTTGTTTGGTGAGCCAGTCCATGCTAATTATCACATCAAATCATACATGGCCAGGACTATCAAATCTATCTTTCCCTCTCGTTCACCAATCACTAACGTGCAACCAGGATAGCCTACCGTAGACAACACCTTATCCTTTAACGGTGTAGATATACTAACTACTAACTCCAATAATTCAGGACTCAACCCTACCAACTTAACAAACTGCTCAACTATAAACGAATGAGTAGGGCCAAGGTCAAATAAAGCATAAGCAGCATGGTCGTTTAACGAGATCGTACCTGTGACCACGTCAGGCGAGTCCTCTACATGTCGCTTGGTGACAGCATACACTCTGCCTTGAGCTAGAAGTCTGTTCATTCCCCCTTACAGTGCGTTCTGCAGCGCGAATCCCCTATTCTATCCCATCGGTGGTGGTGGTGGCAACTGCTATAGTCCCATTGGTTTGTGGGGACAATCATTAACCTGGTGGCCTTGCTAGCCACACCCATAGCAAGCACTTGTCCTAGAATGGCACGAGGCTGATCCATGTTGCCTTCCACAAAAGAGACACATGTCATTCTGGCTTGTCACTGACTTACCTACCCCACCCTTCCTATTGGGCTGAATAAGGTACCTTCCTCCGGTTATCAGCTTCTTCCCAAACCAACTTCCATCCCTATTTGAATCAAATCACGACCTAGATGTAGAGGCTTGTTTGTTCAGATTCCTCTCTATCAACTGGGCCCGTTCATAAAGGACATTGTAATCTTTCAGGTTGAACGGTACCAGGGGATTCTTGAACTCCAATCGGAGGCCATTCTTGAACCTCCTGGCTCTAACCTCTGGATCTTCTACCAGCCTCGGGGCGTAATGCGATAGCTCTAGAAATTTGGCCTCTTACTAGTCCACTGTTATCGTCCCTTGACGGAGGTGCTGGAATTCCTCCATCTTTTGTTCCTTTGCACTATCAGAAAAGTATTTCCCATTAAAAGCTCTAAGGAAGGCATTCTACATCGGATTCACGCTTTCTGGGAACACCCTGCCTCTAGTGGCCCTCTACCATGTACTTGCATTACCCTGTAGCTGATATACTGCGATGACAACTTTCTCTTCCTTGGTACACATCAGCAGTGCAAAGGCCTTCTTCAAGTTTTGAACCCAGTGTGTTGCAGCCTCGGCGTCTCCCGCACCAATGAACCTCGGCGGGTTCAGCTTCAGAAACTGTGACATCCTAGATTTCAATCAAGTTTTCAATTGAATAAATCGGGCCTTTCATCGATGCGCCTATAGTGCTATTCTTAGAGCTGATCACTCATGAGATAATTAGAGGATTCGACCAGGAATCGGCTGCTCGACCGTGCTCATCTACAGATATCATTACGACATAGTTAAAAATCAATTAGAGATCAGAGATAGGTCGGTTTTGGCTTAGATGCATGGTTAAACGTGGGTGATCCCACTAAATTGCAAAATTTTCATCAATCGGCACTAGATTGATTTTCTATCGTTTTGGTACCCTGTGTTCGTATTTGAAATCTCGATACTTTCACAACCACCAAGAGTCGCCAATGTGTTGAAGAGGTTCATTGTGGCTCGAAGAAAATTGACCACGAGTCATTTACACTAAAAATTTCTTAAAGCTACCCGGTAGCCTAGGTCATGCTAAAATCGTGCCAAGTTGAAATTAGCCGCGAATGTGAATCCAATTTCAGAAATTGAAAGTTCTTTCATGTCACGAGTCATTTTATGAACGTCAACTCAACCTCCGAAGATTTTTCTGCAAATCAAAATTTTTTGGGTAAGTTGGGCCTTTCATTGACATGACTATAGTGCTTTTCTTTTGAGATGGCCACTCATGAGATAACTAGACTATCAGGTGAAGCCGTTAAGGGATTTTAAATGCAATAGACTTGATAATTCGACTACGAATCGATTGCTCGATTGTATTAGTCTGCAAGGGTCATTACGACACAGTTAAAGATCAATAAGAGATGAGAGATAGGTCAGTTTGACTGAGATGTGTGGCTAAATGTGGGTGATTCCACTAATTTACAAAATTCTCGTCGATCGGCATTAAACTAATTTTTCTATCGTTTTGGTGCTCAGTGCCCGTATTTGAAACCTTGAGGTATTCACGACAACTGAGAGTCGCCAATGTGTAGAAGAGGTACGTGTGGCTCGAAGAAAATCAACCACAGGTCAATTGCACCAGAAATTCCTAAAAGCTACCCAGTAGATTAGGTCACACTAAAATCGCGTCCTGTTGAAATTTATTGCGAATTTGAACTCGATTTTAGAAATTTGAAAGTCCTATCATGTCACAAGTCATTTTATGAACATTGACTCATCTTTCGAAGCATTTTCGGCGAGTTCAAGATTTTTACGAAAAATCGATTCGAACGATTCGGAAAACGAATAGAAATTCGGATTGACAAATTTGAAGGGATTTTCAGTCTCTGGTGTGAGCTACTTGATGAAAGGGTACTGTGTGGGCTTTTTCTTCAATAAAATTGGACCTCAATCGAAGAGGTTTGTTCAGATATCGGATTCTGAGAAAAATGAAATAGAATTTTGAATTGAGGGAAATGGCCTTTTTTGTTGCCAAAGACTTGTTGTTTTGGGGAACTTTGGTCCAAGAAAGAAAGTAAGGATCAAGTATTCTAGCATGGGATTTTTGGGGACCAAATTGGATTAAACAAGAGCAAGTGGGATCAAAAATTTTTGTTTTAGGAATTTCTTTTTATTTTCCTTCTTTCCCCCATTCGGCCGCACTCTCTCTCTCTCTCTCTCTCTCTCTCTCCTCACGCGTGTCACCCTCTCTCTCACGCTTTCCCGCCCTCAGCCAACCAAACCTACAACTAGTCTCCCTTTGTTTTCCCTCTTTGACTTTTTCATTCTTATCCCATTCTCTCTCTCTCTCTCTCTCTCTCTCTCTCTCTCTCTCTCTCTCTCGTTCAATTCCCCCATTTATGCCGACATCCCATTCCCCTTATCTCTTTCTTTTTTCCCCTCTTAGCTGTCTTCCTTTTTTTTTGTTTCTCTCAAAGCCAAGCCTCTCTCTCCCTCTCCTTGGCTCTGTTGGCTTCGACGACCCCCCGTCTCCTTTTGTTCTCTTTCATTTTTTTCTTTCAATTTCAGTTGGCCCGCACCTGCATTGCCCCCACCGAACTTCGTGATTCTGTTTCCCTCATGCATCCCCGTCAGCAACGTGTCCATGTGCCCCACCGAGTCAAGCGTCCATCGAAGTTCTGGAGTTGATTCCATGACCCAGCGTCCAAAGCAGCTCAGCCCCGTCCCTAGTCGTTCTAGTCGCAGTCAGCACCACCACTCGTGGTCGCCATGATCAGCTTCAAGCCGAGCCCACACTAGTCCGCATCTCCACCCATGGCCTCTGAAACCAATCCAGGCCACACCGAATGAGTTGCTATTCTTCTCTCCTCAAAACCGACAGCCCATTTGTGAGCTTTGCAAGGCCATTTTTAGGCCCATCCCGACCTCATTTAGTCGTCCGCTTTGGAGTTTATCATCCACCGTCGAGTCCTTGTCGTTTTGGTCCGAGCTGATCGCAAATCAAGTGAGTTTAACTCATTAATCCTTGCTTAATAAGTTAATGATGTTTAAGGGTTGATTAGTTTAGGCTAAGTATGGATTAGGTGGATCGTTAGAGTAGATTAGCAATTTAATTAATCGTTATTGCATGTTAATTAGTTAGAGTAGTGTAGTTAGGGCCTAGACAAACTCTAGTATTTATCTATAGTAGTTTGGAAATTTTCCGGGCTCGTCTCGGCTTTTAATTAGGCTTTACAGGCCTAAGTTCTATTTATTGGCATTTAATAATTAATTTTGGTAATTATTTAATTATTTATTTATGTTCCGGAAATTAGACCGGGATAGCCGGTGACCGGAATTTTGTGCTAATTGTAATGGTATGATATGTTTATTTAATTGAGTTCTAATTTGTGCTGATTTGTGAATTTGAGAATTTATTCCTAAATTTATTTATTTTCAGTATTTGATTGGAAAATAACCGAGCATTAGTTTACAACGCAAAAGATATTTTGATGGACCATATAAACGGTGGGATTTATGGAATGTGAAGTTACTATATTTTGGCTAAGACAGACCGTGTACTCACACACGGCTATTTTTATCAGGTGTGATAAAAATGGTAAATTGATTTGATGATCGAGGCTACACATTTTATTTATCAGCTTTGGGCGAACTATATAATTTATCAGCTTTGGGGGAGCGATATAATTTACCAGCTTTGGGTGAGCTATACAATTATCAACTTCAAGCGAGCTATACAATTTATCAAATTCTAGCGAGCATATATTATTTTTAGCATACTATGAAAGTATATCTGGCAGCTTCTAGCGAGCATATATTATTTTCAACATACTATATGAGTATGTCTGGTAGCTTCTGGTGAGCATTATTATTTTCAGCATACTATGAGAGTATGTCTAGCAACTTCTGGCGAGCATATATAATATACTATATCAATATTTGAGGCAGCTTTCGGCGAGCATATATATAGTATATTATCTTAGTATTTAAGGCAGCTTCTAGCGAGCTATGCTATCTATTATCGACTTAAAGTAAGCAGTCTTGGATTATGATCGGATTTTATAGATAATATTGATTATGATGACCGGGGAATAGTCTCGTTGACATGTAATCGACTGGGTCGATTGATCGATGATTCGATCTGGCTAGATAAATTGATTGTGAAGTGATTGGTTGGGATATGAACTATACTAACTTGCAGGAAGCACTCATGGTTGTGCTTATGCAGCCCTTTAGGCGTATCTTCTTCCTAGTCAGGGCTTAGGGGTTTAAACTTGCTGAGACGTCTTCTCACCCCATTGTGGGATAACATTTTCAAGTCCTTAGATGACAGTTGAGGAGGACCCAAAGCTCCGAAGTTTGATGTGGAAGAGATCGAAGAATCGGCGTACGTGTCTGACTAGTGGGTCATAGGACAGTTCTCATTTTGTTGAGCCAATCTTTTCTAAATAGCCTAGCTTTATGTATAAACTTGAAGTGTTTATAAAAGGTTTGTTTGTTTGTGATTTGCTGTCCTACTTTTCTATCCCATCTTGTTGTTGTCAAGGGATTAATATTCGCTTCCGCATGCGCATTAAAATGAATGGGTCAGCGATGCGTCCTAGGACGTCGCAGTTTAATCGACCAAGGAGGGAAGGGCACATGCTTAGAGGATCAGGATGTGGCATCCCCGTTTTAGTGGTATCAAAGTGGGTTAGTGTTTTGAGTGATAAGGTGCGATGGGATTTGGGATAGTTAGTAGGAAAAAACCACTTTTAATTTGCTGATGCATGTGATTGATAGGTGATTGGTAGCTTATTTGTTATGGGTCACTTAAATTCTAATCTAGTATTGGAATTAGAAAACAGGTTTCTATAAAGACCCTATAGCATGAGTGATCAGGAGCAGAGGACTCCTAGGAGGCGTACCATTGGACCGGTTGCTTGGGGTGGAACACTTACAAGGGTTGGTGCCCGAGGAGGTCGTGGTCGTGGTAGAGTGCTGGCTCAGGCTAGCACGAGTGAAGAAGTACTGTTGCAACCAGTACTAATGTAGCAGTATCGAACAATCCTTGGTTCAACAGTATCGTTCAAGCGCTAGTTAACCTTGGGAATTTTTTGGGTCAGCAAGCTTAGGACTGAGCCGCCGTTGTTGCCACTGTTCATACCGCTGCCAGTGCCGTAACCGCTGTTGTTGTTGCACCTACTGAGGTCCAACCTGGAGTTATGATCGGGGAGCAAGCTACAGCATCCGGGTTAGGATTCAATTCCAGTAGAGATGACAACCGACTAGGGAAGAGACCAATATCGGAAGAAAGGTGTTCCATTCGTCCCAATCGAAGGAATAGAATTAGAAAGTCAGCACAGAGACAGAATGTCGTGTGTCACTTCTGCGGGAGACGGCATGGACCAACCCCATGTCACTTCATGACCGATGCCTATTTTAAATGCAACTAGCAAGGTCACCAGTTTAAAGACTATCCGCGTAGACAAATGGGACCTCAGCAGCTGCCGCTGCCACTGCCGATAAAACAGAACATTGGGAACTCACTGCAGAACATTCAGTGGGATACTTGGATTAGGCCTCTAGTGCAAGGAAGGGTGCAAGCTGTCGCTTGACAGGACTCAGCGGACTCATCGAATGTGTACCAAATTTGTCGAAGAAAGCATGAGTTAGTCCAGTGTCCGAGTATATCAGGAGCGTGCTTTGAATGTAGCCAACACGACCATCAGGCGAGGAACTGCCCGTGTATGTGCAAGACCATTACCCTACAATCTTGATACTCCTCTGGATCCATGCACAATGTGCAAGGGTAGCTCGAGATTCTCCTTCGAAGGCATGTTCTCCTGCTTAGATAATGCAGAAGTTCTCCTCCTTTTTTTCCAGTAAGTATAATCTAATTTTCCTTTGTTAATTTCCTCCATGTAGATCTAGTGAATCTCTCTCTACTTGTGCTTTTGTCCCTGGTGAAATAAGGAGAGAGATCTCTATACTTTGGGCATACACAAATCAAGTGGTTTGGATCTGTTAGGAGGATTCAAGGATTTTGCATCGATATCAAGTCTATCTGGTCAGCTAACTATCAACATGACTTATGAATCCTTTATTTTTCTATATGCATCCTTTTTTATTGATCTTGTCTGTTTTTGTGCTTTTGCTTAGCATTGCCTCTATTTTTCATGTCATGTCCTCTTTGTAGGTAGTAGCAAAAAGAATGCCTAAAGAGCGGGATCCATTTCGTAAGTATGTGGACGATTTGGAGAACAGAAGGTGGAGGTGCAAGTTTTGTGATAACGAGTTTGCCGAAAGTACTCCAAGGATCCGGGCGCACCTTACTGGAATTCCAGGCTTTACTATCAAATCTTGTGAGAAAGTTGATGATACAGTGAGAGCAGAAGCCTTGTGGGTAATTGAAGGTAAAGGCAGTGTGTTGGATACAAGCACGGTAGGCACATCGGGCGAGGGAACGGAATGTACAATTGTTGGCACGAGTCAAAGTACACTCCCAAGTCACGATGCGTTGAATCCCAATCACACGCAGAACTTAAATCAACTTAGTGATTCTGTGAGATGTGGGAGTATGGCGGATTAATGTTGAACAATGTCTTTCTCTTACGTTGATTGTGGAATTTGATTTTGTTTTTTACTCGTCCGAGAGTGATCCATTTTTTTTTTCATTGTCTATACTAGTTCTTTACCAGTCTGCTTTTGCAAGAGCTACGGTGATATGGTGATTAGGCTTATGCTTTTAGGGTGAGTGTATTGATTCGCAATGCGGCACTCTTTTTTGGACTGTCTTCTCAAATTCTCAGATGTGGTGTGGACTTAATAGCATGAGATTGTTCGTTGTGGCAACTCCTTTAGTTTCCTCTTTCCCTACCTATTCAGAGAAGCTGGAAGCAGAACGTATTGATGTTGATCAAGGGACTTATGAGATGCTGTACCACCATGTTTAAAGGTTCTTGTGCAGTCACTGAATTTAGATCTATACAAACAATCTTCATCAGCAGCACATACAAATAACGCAAAAATTCGTTAATCTAGGAGGAGCAGAAACAACCAAGTCAGCACTACAAACTATCCAAGAAACTGGTTTTACCTCCAGCATGGATAATGTGATGTTCAAAACTACTTTTTTTCGTTAGCAACATTTCAAAATCCATCCAAAACTAATTAAAACAAAACCTCTATTCACTCTTACAAAATGATAACTTGGAATCTACACCATGCGAAAATATTCACAGTGAACAAGTTGTTGATGCGCAAATTCCACCATCTTGCTTATTACAAAGAATCTATTTAACTTTGCATGACTTAATTTCATAATGGAGGACAAACTAGGACGACAAAGTTATCATCCACAAGACAGTCCATCATTAAGTGCGAAAGTCCAAATTGTTGGTGTCACGTCTCAATCCTCCGGACCCGTTCCCATCCCTGCTTGGTTGATATAATAGCGATGTCCCAAGACGCATCGCGAACCCATTTGATTTTTAATATACGATGTGGAAGCATATATAAATCCCTACACAACAAAACAATGGGATAGGAAAGCAGGGCCACAAGTTTTTTAAACCAAAACAAACCTTTTATAAACAAACGATCTATTCACAACATCAGGTCGATTACAAAAAAATATCAGCTTAACCAAAAAAGAACTATCCTATGACTAACTAGCCAGACAGGTTTGTCGATTCTGTTTCTTCCACCTTCCTAAACTTCGGGATTTCCGGATCTCCATGACCGTCACCTAGGGACCTGAAAATGTGATCCCACAACAGGGTGAGACTACATCTCGGCAAGTTCTACTCCCTAAGACCCGATTAGGAAGAAAATATGCTCTAGGGGCTGCCTAAGCACAATCAGGCATCACAGGACTTACCTTGGCCTCAGTCCCTTCCTACAAGTCAGTTCAAATTAATCGACCTAGTCGATTACATGTCATCACGACCTTCTCCTAGTCAATTCATTCCATACTATCTATGAGTCTAATCAAAGTCCAAGACTACTCACCCTAGGTAATATATAGATAGTAACTTGCCCCAAAGGCCAATGAAAATATATTGTTCCTTCTCTAAGATGACATACAATTCATCGAGTTAATATAGTATACTATTATTTCTCACGATGACATATAGAGCCATCGAGCTATTATATCATACCGTCCTTTCTCCAAGATGACTTATAGAGCCACCGAGCCGGTATATCATACCGTCCGATCTCCAAGATGACTTATAGAGCCACCGAGTCGGTATACATGCAGTTATTTCTCAAGATGACATATAGAGTCATCAAGTTGTTATATCATACCGTCCTTTCTCCAATATGACATATAAAGTCATCGAGCCGGTTTACATGCAATTCCGATCATACAATAGATTTACCATTTTTATCATACCCAATAAAAATACACGCGTGTGGGTACACAACCGGCCTTAGCCAAAATACAAGGTTTTCATTTTTGTACTTCCCACTATTTTTAGCAATCCAAAAATAGATTTTGGCACTGTAGACCGACGCTCGGTAATTTTCTAATTAATTATTGAAAATAAATAAATTTAGGAATATATCCTAACATTATAATTCACACCAAATCAATACAAATTCAAGCTCAAATAAATAAACAGATCACATCATTACAATAAGCATAAAATTCCGGTGGCCAGCAATCCCGATCTAATTTTCAAAAAATAATTAATTAATTAAATAATTACGAAAAATATTTATTAAATGCAATAAATGCATACTTAGGTCCGTAATGCCTAATTATATGCCGGAACGGGCCCGGAAAATTTCAAAGACTCACTAAATAAATACTAGAGTCTATTTACTCGCTAATTGCATTAACTATCCACCTAACATTCATTAGTAATTAATTAAATTCACTAATCTAATATAATCTAACCACCTAATCCATCTTAGCCTAAACTAATCAATCCCAAAGCACAATTAACCTACTAAGCGAGGATTAGTGAGTTAAACTCACTTCTTTTGCGCTTCGAGCGGTTCAAAATGTCGGGGACGCAACAAGGAGCAACTTTCTCCAAAGCGAGCCTAACTTTCGGGGCCGGGAACAACCTCAAAACAGGCCTAACCTTCTGCTAGAGACCCACTTGGTTGCTCTCTGTTCGATGTTGGAAACGACGGAACCAAGGCTCGGCTAAAGCGAAAACCAGTAGAGGCAAGGCAGTAGGGCTGCAGGAGCTCGGGTAGGCGATTTCGGCAACCGATAGTGGCTTAGACAATGGAAGCTCCTTGCGATGGTGGAGGGAACAGCTTGAGGGATTGACTGGATGCAGGGACAAGGGAGGACGACGGTCGAGGGCACGCATGTGGGCAAAGGCGCAACTGGCACGTGTAGGTGGTTTGATGGCTTCAACGACAACGTGCAACGATCCTTCACGGCTGCTGGCTTCTTCTACTAGATTTATGGACTTCAAGCAGTAGAAATGGGGATGGGGGAAAGGGTTACTCAACTACTTGAAGGGGAGGGGGGACCAGTTCAGCAAGTGGGACCGGTTTTGGTCCCCTTGATTAGTTTGTCCCTATTCTCTTGCTCTCCCACCACCAGCTGGTAACCACCCATTCAGACCCAATTGCCCTCTTCTAGAAGCTTGAGATGGTATTATGTTGTAGGGGTGGGGGACAAACGAATTTGCTTGGTTTTCCTTCCAATTGGACACTTGTTCTTACTTGATTCAACATGATTCGACCTCAATAAATTCAATCGACACCTCACCGATCCAATTGGTATTTTTCCTCACCAATTGATCCCACTTGCTTCCCAATTTTGCAATAAAAAATGGTCCCTGGCTTTTTCTGGACCAAAACGGCCATAGGACGACTTTTTCCCAAAAAGTCTCGGTTTTGCAGAAAAAATCTTCGGAGGTTGAGTCGACATTCCTAAAATGACCTGTGACATGACAAAACTTTCAATTTCTGAAATCAGATTCAAATTCACGATTAATTTCACTTCGACGCGTTTTTAGGGTGACCTAGGCTACTAGGTAGCTTTCAGAACTTTTTATTGCAAATGACCCATGGTCGATTTTCTTCGAGCCACAATGAACCCCTTTAACACATTAGCGACTCTCAGTTGTCGTTAAAATCTCAAGATTTCAAATACGGACACAGGATACCAAAATGACAGAAAAATCAAACTAGTGTTGATTGATGAGAATTTTGTAATTTAGTGGGATCACCCACGTTTAACCACTCATCTCAGTCGAACCAACCTATCTCTGATCTCTAATCAATTTACGTCTTTGCCATAATGATCTCGGCAGATGAACATGGTCGAGCAGTCGATTCCTGATCGAATTCTCAAGTCTTTGCCTTAAAATCCTTAATGGCTTCCATAAGTAGTCTAATTATCTCACGAGTAATCATCTCTAAGAATAGCATTATAGGCGCATCGATGAAATGCCCGATTTATTCAATTTAAAGCAGAATCGAAAATCTAGGATGTCACAACTCTTCCCCTCTTATAAAAATTTTGTCCACGCAAATTTAAACCTTACAATACTTAAACAAAAAGGTATGGGTACAAATGCCTCATCGACTATTCAGTCTCCCAAGTTGCTCTTTTAATACTGTGGTGTTACTAGATCAATTTGACTATTGGAATGGTCTTTGTACGCATAACTTACTCTTTTTTGTCCACGATCTAATCCCCGCTTTCAACGTATGACACTCGGTCATCCACGTCCAATTCTTCGAAATTCAGCACGTGGGTCGGGTCAGGCTCATACTTCCTTAACATTGAAACGTGAAAGACGTCGTGCACTTGCGCCAATATCGGCAGCAACACAAGAGTCCCAATTCTCTCAAGAATCTCAAATGGACCTACGTACCTCAAACTCAGTTTTCCTTTCTTGCCAAAGTGCGCAGTTCCCCTCATTTGTTTCTAATCACTACCACGGCATCCACTAATTATTGAACCAACTTTGGGCCTATATTCTTTCTCTCTCCAACTTCAACCCAACACATCGGTGTTCTGCACGCTTTGCCATACAATGCTTTAAAAGGAGCCATCTGGATGCTCTGCTAATAACTATTGTTGTAGGTGAATTCCACGAGATGAAGTTGTTCTTCCCAACTTCCCTTAAAGTCCAATACACAAGCTCTTAGCATATCTTCTAGAGTCTGAATTGTCCCCTCAGACTGACCATCCGTCTGAGGATGATATGTCGTACTATACTGAAGCTTTGTACCTAAAGCACCTTGCAAGCTCTTCCAAAAAGCGGCGGTAAACCTCAGGTCTTGATATGAAGTTATTGTAACCGGCACTCCATGCAATTGAACTATCTGCACACGTACAACTCGGTGTGCCTATCCAAGTCAAGACTACATAAACATAGTTGTTTGGTATCGTAGAACGTTTTTGGTTCTATGTACTTTTGAAAACATGTTCGATTGGGGCTGATCGGGTCTAGGGTGAGTAAGTTCTAGACCTAGACCCTGTACCCAACCTTATTTACATTAAACCCTATTTTGGAACCACCCTATTTTTCCAATCCGATTTTAGAGTCAACCCTATTTCCACTGGAACCTATTTTGCAACCATCCGATATCTTATATAGCTTTGAATTTTCCATTAATACGTGAGAACATCCCCTTTTTTACACCTAAAAGAATTTACTTGGGAGTAGAAGCTGCAAGAGAAAATGTATCTCTGAGATTTCATGCCCAATGTAGCGGACATGAATCACTTTGGATGTTTCACTTTAAATTTGATGATCCAATTGCCTACAACAAGCATAAAAGAACATATCTTAAATCTTTAATTATCTTTATGAGTCAGCACGAGGTATAAGCGCCATGAAATTGGCACTATTACATAATGTGGAGTGCATTGAAAATGTTAGGACTCCTATCATTGTCTACCTTCACTTATGGCAATTTCCATTAAAAATTTTAAGGCTTTTGGAATTCCAAGCAAGGAACAACCAATCATCCTTGGAACTTCAATATTCCATCATCAGAAACCTGAAAAGTCAACTTTCCTTTGTTCAATATCTTCTTGTAAAATTTTCTGAACATCTGGATCTGTCGGCTGAAGTAGCTTCATCCTGATCTACACATCCGGCTCAATTCTGAGGGTAGCCATAAGATGAGAAATGTGGCCTACCTCAAATTTGAACATCGAATCTCGAGCTCACTCGATTAGATTCCCCACCTTCACCAACAAGTGGGCAATTGACGACTTTCGGCTCAAAGCGTCAGCTACCTTGTTTGCCTTTCCTGGGTGATATAAAATATCACAATCATAGTCTTTCAGAAATTCCATCCATCGGCGCTGTCTCATATTCAACTCCTTCTGAGAGAATAGGTACTTGAGACTCTGATGGTCCGTGAAGATCTGAAATTTTTCCCCACATAAGTAATGTCTCCAAATCTTCAACGCAAATATGATAGCTGCGAGTTCTAAATCATGTGTCGGGTAGTTCAGTTCATGGGGTCTCTACTGGCGGGAGGTAGATGCAACCACCTTTTCATATTGCATCAGCACGCAATCCAATCCTCTAAACGACACATCACTATAGATCTTATACCCTTTAGGACCAAATAGAATTGTCAGCACAAGTGCGATAGTTAGCTTTTGCTTCAGCTCTTGGAAACTACACTCGCACTTATCTGACCACACAAATTTCTCATCTTTCTTCAAGAGTCTTGTTAAACGCGACACCAAAGCTGAAAATCCTTCAACAAATCATCTGTAGTAGCTTGCCAAACCCAGAATACTTCGGATTTCTATAACTGTTGTCGATCTCAGCCAGTTAATTATGGCTTCAATCTTGCTCGGGTCCACAGAGATCCCTTCACCTGAAATCACGTGACCTAGGAATGCAACACGAGTTAGCCAAAACTCGCATTTGCTAAACTTAGCATATAGCTGATGAATCCTCGAGGTCTGGAGCACTAATCTCAAATGATCCGCATGCTCTTTAGCACTTCTCGAATACACCAGAATATCATCGATGAACACGATCACGAACTGATCAAGATATTCCTTGAATACACGATTCATCAAATCCATGAAAGCAGTTGGAGCATCCGTCAGCCCAAATGGCATCACAATGAACTCCTAATGACCATACCAAGTACAAAGTGCTAACTTTTCAATGTCTTCTTTCCTAATTCTCAACTGATGATATCTTGTACTCAAGTTGATTTTCGAAAATATCGACGCTCCTTGTAATTGATCAAACAAGTCATCAATCCTCGGCAATGGATACTTGTTCTTGATCATTACTTGATTGAGTTGGCGATAGTCGATGTACAAACGCAACGAACTATCTTTCTTTTTGACAAATAGAATTGGTGCACCCCAAGGTGATGCACTGGGATGCATGAATCCCTTATCCAATAACTCTTTCATCTGGACTTTCAGTTCTTTCAATTATGATAGAGCCATCTAGTAAAGAGCCTTAAAGATTGGCTTTGTCCCCGGTGCTAACTCGACCACGAACTCAATTTCTCTCTCTGGCGGCAATCTTGGCAATTCCTTCGGAAATACATTTGGAAATTCTTGCACAACCGAAATATTCTCAATCTTCAGCTCCTCAACTGTCGTATCCACGACAGTTGCTAGGTAACCTTGACAACCCCCATCTAACAAACAGGTTGCCTCTTGCGACGAGATCAGGGAAATCGAGGGTCCTCCTCGGTTCCCTACAAACTCGAAGCTCTCACCCTTTAATGGGTAAAACTGAATCAACTTGCGATAATAGTCCATTTTAGTTCATTGCTTGGTGAGCCGGTCCATGCCAATTATTAAATCAAAGTCACATGGCTAGGACTAACATATCTATTTTCCCCTCTCGCTCACCAATCTCTAACTTGCAACAAGAACAACCCATAGCAGCTAACACCTTATCTTCGAATGGTGTAGGTATGCTAACAACATATTCCAATAATGTAGGATTCAATCTTATCAACTTAACATACTGCTCCGCAATAAAGGAATGGGTTGCTCCCGGATCAAATAAGGCATAAGCAGGATGGTTGTTCAATGAAACCATACCTGTGATCACGTTAGGCGGGGCCTCTGCCTAACCTTGAGTAATGACATACATCATGCCTTGAACTGGAGGTCTAAACTGTCCACCATACGATGCATTCTAAGGTGCAGACCCTATAATCTGTCCAAATTGGTGGCAGCGACGGCAACTGCAATTGTCCTCTTGGCATTCTAGGACAATCTCTGGCCATGTGACGCTGATAGCCACATTCAAAATAGGCACCCGTCCTTCGGGGGCATTGATTCGATCCATGTCGCCTTCCACAAGCGAGACATAATTCATTCCTGTTTGGCCCTGACTTGCCAACTCCACCCTTCCTATTGGGCGAGATATGAAATCATCCTCCAACCATGGGCCTCTTCCCATGTCAGATTGCATCTCTGTTAGAATTAAAGCTTGACCCAGACGAGGCGACTCTCATGTTTTGATCTCTCTCGATCATCTGTGCTCTCTCATAAAGGTCATTATAACTTTTCAGATTCAACGAGGTGAATGTATTCCTCAAGTCTAGCCTGAATCTGTCCCTAAACCTTCTCACTCGGTTCGCCAGATTCTCAATTAGCTTCAGAGCATATTGCGATAGTTTAGCGAACTTCGCCTCGTATTGGTCTACAGTAAGGGAATCTTGGCGAAGACGTTGAAACTCTGTCATTTTCATCTCTCCAGTAGTCTCAGAAAAATATTTGCCATTGAAAGCCTCAAGGAAGATATTCCACACGGGGACGACACCTTCTGGAAATGCTGCTCCTTGGGTGGTTCTCCACCAAGTATTTCCAACTCCCTCCAGTTAGTAAGTTGCAAAGACTACTTTTTCAGTTTTATTGCACATCAATAGTGCAAAAGCCTTCTCTAGTTTTTTGATCCACAAAGCAACAGCTTCGGGGTCTGTTGCCCCGGTGAACTGAGGCGGATTCAACTTTAAGAATTGTTCCACCAGCTTATGAATCGGTCTCCCAGCGACCATGATTCCTAGTAGACCTTTAACGCATGCAGCGGAAGGTGTAGCAACAGGTGCGGCCTCAGTGGTGGTGGCAACAACAACAGTAGCGGTGGCTTAAGCGGTGGTTGCAATGGTGGCGGTGAAAGCAGCAGCTTGATCTCAGGCCTGCTAGCCCATCAACTCTCTCATGGCATCCAAGGCCTAGTTGATCCCTATGATACCTTGCTCACCTAGGGTTGCTACCCAAGTACCAATAGGAGGTGATGCTATTCCACTGGCACTGGCCTATACTGGTGCCCTACCTCCACCTCCTTAGGTACCAACCCTAGTCGGCGTTCTACCTTGGGTCATAGGCCTAACCGTTCTCTTACTTGGAGTTCTCTACTCCTACTCGCTGATGGTTCAGTCTTTTTACTGAAACTTGTCTTCCAAATCCACACTGGATTAGAAGATGAGCGATCCACATGCAACAAACAATTCTACCACACAATTATCACTGACATGCAACAGTCATGAATTTAAAAGCATTTCCTACTTACTATCTCATATCCATCGCACCTTATCACTCCAATTTCTAACGACTATGCTCTAATACCACTAAAATGGGATGTCACGTCCTGATCCTCCGAACCCGTGCCCATCCCTACTTTGTCGATATAATAACGATGTCCCAGGACATATCGCCGACCCATTCAATTTTTAATATACGCATGCAGAAGTAGATATAAATCCTCAAACAACAAAATAATAGGACAGGAAAGCAGGGCCACAAGTTTCTCAAACCAAAACAAACTTTTTATAAACAAACGGTTTATTCACAACATCAGTTCACTTACAAAAAAATATCGGCTTAACCAGAGAGGAATTGTCCTATGACTAACTAGCCAAACAGGTTAGCCAATTCGGTTTCTTCCACCTTCCCAAACATCGGGATTTCTGGATCTCCACGACCGTCACCTAGGGACCTAAATATGTGATCCGATTAGGGTTGGTAGAACGCCAACCCTAGTCGACGTTCTACCTTGGGTCATAGAAAATCCCAAACATCGGGATTTCTAGATCTCCATGACCGTCACTACGTCTCAGCGAGTTCTACTCCCTAAGATCCGATTAGGAAGAAAATTTTCCCTAGGGGCTACCTAAGCACAATCAGGTGTCAGAGGACTTACCTTGGGCTTAGTCCCTTCCTGCAAGTCAGCTCAAATAAAAAATACTGACAATTATAACACCCAATCAATCAGATCGACTCATTGATCAATTGATCGAGTCGATTACATGTCATCACGACCTTCTCCTGGTCAATTCATTCCATACTATCTATGAGTCCAATCAAAGTCCAAGACTGCTCACCCTAAGTGATATATAGATAGTAACTAGCCCCAAAGGTCAATAAATAGTATAATGTTCCTTCTCTAAGATGACATACAATTCAACAAGTTAATATAGTATACTATTCCTTGTTAAGATGACATATAGAGTCATCGAGCTATCATATCATACCGTCATTTCTCCAAGATGACTTATAGAGCCACCGAGCCGGTATATCATACCGTCCTATCTCCAAGATGACTTATAAGGCCACTGAGCTGGTATACATGCAATTCCTTCTTAAGATGACATATAGAGTCATCGAGCTGTTATATCATACCGTTCTTTCTCCAATATGACATATAAAGTCACCCAGCCGGTATACATGCAATTCTGATCATACAATAGATTTACCATTTTTATCATCCCAATAAAAATATACGTGTGTGGGTACACGGTCGACCTTAGCCAAAATACAAGGTTTTCATTTTTGAACCTCCCACTATTTTCAATAGTCTCAAAATAAATTTTTAGTGCTGTAGATCGATGCCCAGTAATTTTCTAATTAATTATTGAAAATAAATAAATTTAGGAATATATCCTATAATCACAATTCACACCAAATCAGTACAAATTCAAGCTCAAATAAATAAACAGATCACATCATCACAATCAACATAAAATTCCGTCGCTGACCATCCCGGTCTAATTTCCGGAAAAAAAAATAATTAGTTAAATAATTACGAAAAATCTTTATTAAATGCAATAAATGCATACTTAGGCCCATAATGCCTAATTATATGTCGGAACGGACATGAAAAATTTTGAGACTCGTTAAATAAATACTAGAGTTTATTTACTCACTAATTGCATTAACTATCCACCTACATGCATCGATAATTAATTAAATTCACTAATCTAATATAATCTAACCACATAATCCATCTTAGCCTAAACTAATCAACCCCTAAGCACAATTAACACACTAAGCGAGGATTAGTGAGTTAAATTCACTTCTTTGGCGGTTCAAGCGGTTCAAAATGTCGAGGACGCAACGGGGAACAACTTTCTCCAAAGCAGGCCTAACTTTTGGGGCCAGCAACAACCTCGAAATGGGGCAAACCTTATGCTGGAGACCCACTCAGTTGCTCTCTGTTCGGTGCTGGAAACGATGGAACCAAGGCTTGGCTGTAGCGAAAACTGGCAGAGGCGAGGCGGTAGGGCTGCAAGAGCTCGGGTGGGCGGTTCAGGCAGCCGGCGGTGGCTCAGAGGACGGAAGCTCCTTACGATGGTGGAGAGAACAACTTGAGGGACCGGCTAGATACAAGGACAAGGGAGGACGACGGTTGGGAGCACGAACATGGGCAAGGGTGCGGCGGCATGTGTAGGTGGCCCGGCGGCTTTGACGGCGTTCGACAGTCTTTCATGGCTACTGGCTTCTTCTACTGGGTTTCTGGACTTCAAGTAGTAGCAATGGAGATGGGGGAATGGGTTGCTCGATTGCTTGAAGGGGAGAGGGGACTAGTTCAGCAAGTGGGACCGATTTTGGTCCCTTTGATCGGTTTGTCCCTATCCTCTTGGTCTCCCACCACCAGCTGGTAACCACCCATGATTTTCAGACCCAATCGCCCTCTTCTAGAAGCTTAAGATGGTCCAAATGTTGTGGGGGTGGGGGACATACGAATTTGCTTGGTTTTCCTCCTAATTGGACACTTGTTCTTGCTTGATTCAACATGATTCGGCCTCAATAAATTCAACCGACATCTCATCAATCCAATTGGTATTTTTCCTCACCAATTTGTGACATCCCAAATTTTCAACCCTGTTTTCTATTAAATTAATCGGGCATTTCATTGACGTGCCTATAGGGCTATTCTCAGAGCTGATCACTCTCGAGATAACTAGACTATATGGGGAAGCCATTAAGAAATTTAAGGCAATAGATTTGAGAATTCGACCAGGAATCGGCTTCTCGACCGTGCTCCTCTTTAGAGGCCATTACAGCATAGTTAAAAACCGATGTGAGATCATAGATAGGTCAGTTCGACTGAGATGTGTGGCCAATCGTGGGTGACTCCACTAAATTGGAAAATTCTCATCAACTAGCACTAACTTGATTTTACTATCGTTTTGGTACCCTATGTCTATATTTGAATTCTTGAGATTTTCACGACAACAGAGAGTTGCCAATGTGTCGAGTGGGTTTAGCGTGGCTTGAAGAAAATTGACCACATGTCATTTGCCTTAAAAAGTTTTGAAAACTACCCAGTTGCCTAGGTCACGCTAAAAACGCGTCAGAGGGAAATTAATCGCCAATTTGAGTCCGATTTCAAAAATTGAAGATTTTGTCATGTCACGATAAATTCTAGGACCCACGACTTAGTCTCAGAAGACTTTTCTGCTAACCGAGACGTTTTGGCAAAAAATCGACTTATGACCATTTTTGTGCAAAAAAGACCGGGGATTATTTTTGGTCGCAAAATTGAGATGCAAGATGGTTCATTGGATGAGGAAAATTATCAATTCAAGCATTGAGGTATCAATTGAAATTGTAAGGGCCAAATGAAATTAAATCAAGTGAAGTTTCCAATTGAAGCCAAATGTGCCAAATTCGTATCTCCCTCTTTCCCTTAGCCAAATGGACCATTTCATGGGTTGTATGGGATGCTTTGGTGGCTCATTTGCAGCCATGCAGTCTTGGTGTGGTGGACAAGTAAATGAGGGTACAAATTGGTGGAATAAGTGGTCAAGTGGACCCCTTGGTCCCCCTCATCTCTATCCTCCTTGTCTCTCCCCCTTTGGCCAGCAAAACCTCCTATTCCCCTCCATTTTTTGCCCATAGCAGCTGAAGAGAAGTCGGAACAGCCACCGCCACCACCTGGATGCCGTCACCACCTCATGCCGCTTCGCCGTCCACCCGCAATCCCGCCTCCCTCACGCGGTCTAGCCCTCTGTCCAGCCATCCAGCTCTCCATTCAGCTGCTGCAAGTGGTTAAGGAAGCCTGTCGAAGTCCCCGTTTGGATCGAAACCACTCCCGTTGTCCATCCCCGTGCCTTGCCGCCCATCTTGGTCTTGTTTTCTTCTGTTTTTGTAGCTAAAACACAAGGTCTAGAAGTGGGTTTGCAGCCACCTTTGGAGGCCGTTTTGAGGTGTTTCTAGGCCCCGGACCTTACGCCCACTTTGGAGAAAAACGTCCCTCGCAACGTTCCCGACATTTCAATCCAAGCAGATTGTTAAACGGGTGAGTTTAGCTCACTAATCCTCGCTTAGTAGAATAATTATGCTTAAGGGTTGTTCAGTGTTAATTAAGCATGATTAGATGGTTATATTAGTTTAGATTAATTAAATTAATGACTTAACGATGCATGTTAGGTGGTTAAACTTAGTCATTAGAAAATAGAGAGGTCCTAGTTTTTATTAAACGAACCTCGGAATTTTTCCTAGTCTGTTTTGGCATCCAATTAAGCATTACAGGCCTAAATTGGATTTATTAATATTTATTAATTAATTTTTGTAACTAATTATTTTTTTTTTCCGGAAATTAGGCTGGGATAGTCAATGATCGAAATTTTATGCTGGTTATCGAGGTGCAGTCCGTTTATTTATCTGAGCTCTAGTTCATGCTGAATTGATTTAATTGTGGACTTTTAGGATTTATTCCTAAATTGATTGATTTTGGGCAAATTGAGCGCGAATTGCGGTTGTGGGTATTTGCTTTAGAAATGGGATGAATCATCAGGAAAGTCACGTGGCTCGGTGAATAGTACATCATCTTGGAGAATGCACGTGGCTCGGTGATTTGGTATGTCGCCTCGGAGAATGCACGTGGCTTGGTGATTAATACATCGCCTTGGAGAATGCATGGGGCTTGATGATTAGACATGTCACCTCGGAGAATACACGTGGCTCGGTGATTAATACGTCGCCTTGGAGAATGCACGGGGCTTGATGATTAGACATGTCGCCTCGAAGATGAAGAATGTTGCCTTGGAGAATGCACGTAGCTTGGTGACTAGATGTGAGTACTATAATACGTGGCTTGGTGACTAGGAGAGTCATCTTGGAGAATGCACGTAGGTTTGACGACTAGATGTTCCATCATGAGAAAATGTACGATATCAATTAAGTGACCGAGGAAAGGTCGAGTTGACGTGTAATCGACTAGGTCGATTAATCAATGAATTGATCCTATGTTGTGAATTGAGTGATTGATGGGATGTGATCGTGTATATTTGATATATATAATGACTTGCATGATGGAACTGAGGCCAAGGTAAGTCCTCTGACTCATGTTGTGCATAGGCAGCCCTAAGGTGTATTGGTTTCCTAATTGAGTCTTAGGAGGGTGGAACTCGTTGAGACGTAGTCTCATTGGTTAATGTATAACTAATTTCAAGCCCTCAAATGGCAACACCAGTACCTCCACCTCCTCTTATTCCTGAGCAATTCGGCATCCCCGAGAGTATTTTAGAGGAGTTTACTCATTTTCATATTCACCATGACCTAGAAGGATTAGAGTACGTCCTGATAAAGTCTATTGTTTGGGTTGACGTGGGCAAAGATGACCTAATGCCCCATGAGTATAGATTGTTGTATCGTTACTACTTTGATGGGCAAAGAGAGGGTCCCATCCCAGAAGAGGATGTGCCACAATACGTCTTAGAGGAAGCATTTGGAGAAGGGACTGCAAATCCCAAGGACGGAGAGGTAGACGATGCTAGGGATCCCACACTTGGGAGTGAGCCAGCCAACCCGATGTACACAGTTGAGGATGCCAACTAGAGTAAAGAGGAAGGGGAGATTGTGGAGTAAGAGGAGGAGGGACCGGAAGAGGACAAGGAGATGGATGAGGACGAGGAGCTTGAAGAAAATGAATATGAATCCGAAGAGGTGTCTGAGGAGGATCAGGATGATGATCCCGTGTACAACCTGGATGAGGACTGAGATCTCATCCCGTTTTGCAAACTGTATGTAATTGGGAATAGGTGTTAGATCAGACTTGTGTGAATAGTATTGTAATATATACTATAAGGTTGGTTTGTATAAAAGTGTGGTTGTGAATTTCAGTATGAAAAATATAGCCCTACTTTTCTATCCTATTGTTTGATTGTCCGGGGATTTATAATTGCTTCCACATGCGTATTAAGATGAATGGGTCGGCGATGCGTCTTGGGACATTGCTAGTAATCATTCGATCAAAGGATGGGCACGTGACCGAGGATCGGTGCGTGACATCCCCTTTTTGTGGTATCGGAGCAATGGTTAGGGATTAGAGTGATAAGGTGCGATGACCTATGGGATAGTAGTTGGAAAGGCCTTTAAATTCACGACCGGTGCATGTCTGTGGTAGTTGAGTGCTAGAATTGCTTGTTGTTTGGATCGCTCTGTTTCTAATTCTGTGTGGAATTGGAAGTAGGTGTAAGTTCTTAAAGCTGAGTCATGAGCAATCAGGAGCAAATAACTCCTACCAAGAGGACCGTTTGTGCCGTGACTCAAGGCAGAACGTCGACCAGAGTCAGTACCCGAGGAGGTCGTGGTCGAGTGCCAGCTCAAGCTAGCGTGAGTGATGTGGCACCACTTGTAAAGGGTACCAGAATGGATCAACAGGCGCAGAACCAAGCCGTTGCTATTGAAGCTGCCGCACAGGCCACCGCTACTCCCGTAATTGTCGTCACTGCTGAAGTCGCCGCTGCAGCAGCTTCTGCTGCTGCACTTGCTGTCGCACCTGTTGAAGGTTCGCCAAGAATAGTGGTCAGGGAAAGACCAATCCATAAGCTGGTAGAGCAGTTCTTAAAGTTAAACTCGCCATAGTTCACCGGGATAGGAGATCCCAAAGCTGCTGCTTCATGGATTCAAAAGTTAGAGAAAGCTTTTGCACTGCTGATGTGCAATGAGATCGAAAAAGTAGTCATAGCAACTTACCAGCTGGAGGGAGTTGCGAATACATGGTGGAGGACTACTCGAGGAGCAATATTTCCAGAAGGTGTTGTTCCGGAGTGGACCGCCTTATTAGAAGCCTTCAATGACAAGTATTTCTCAAAGACTGCTAGAGAGGTGAAGATGGCAAAATTTCAACGTCTTCGCCAAGGCTCCTTAACCATCGATCAATATGAGACAAAGTTCATTGAACTTTCGCAATATGCTCCATAACTGATTGAGAACTCAACAAACCGAGCGAGAAGGTTTAAGGATGGATTCAAGCCAGACTTGAGAAGCATACTGGTCTCTCTGGATCTGAGGACTTATAATGACATTTATGGGAAAGGCTGGAAGATCGAGAAAGATCATAATGAAAGAGCTGCCTCATCAAGATCGAGGTCCAGCTTTCATTATGAGAACATTTGCCAGGGAAAGAGACCCATGCCCAAAAGTAAATTTCATGTTCCACCCAATAAGAGGAGTGGATTCAATAGGCCAATGCCCAATAGGAGTGATGCATGTCGCTTTTGTGGAAGGCGACACACGTCAGCCCCGTGCCAATCTAGGCCAAGTGTGTGTTTTGAATGCGGTCAACAAGGCCATATAGCCAGAAATTGTCCTAGAAAGCTTAAAGGACAACCTCAGTTGCAATGAGTGCACATCATGAAGGTGCAACACTGTGAGCCGAGCAGGACTTTTGTAACCTCTTAAGATCCTAGAGTGGAAATGAGTGCACATCATGATGGAACTTGTGACGGGCTTATCAAGGAACTAGAGGGGTAATGATTCCAATTGGAATAGTGGTCAACAAAGGGATAAAGCCGACTCACTTTAGAGAAGTACGAAAAGATCTCGATTTGAATAGGCATATAGAAGTGTATACGTGTTAGATAGTTCGTCTGCACACAGTGCTAGTGACGAATTTATATCAGATCTAGACCAGAGGTTCCCAATTTTAGTAGAACGGTCATATGATCCCTTCTGAAGCATTATAGGGTAGAGTAGAGTATACAGAACTTCAATTTGTTGAGATGAGGTCAGAGAATGAAAGATCACAAGCCTAGAGTCAGTTCAGTAGTTAGTGATTGCAGTTGCTATGATCAGGGATAGATTAAAGACCGCTCAGAGTCGCCAAAAATGTTGTCATGTTAAGCATCGAAGGCCGAAGTTCCTAGTTGGTGATCACATCTTCATGAAGGTATCACCAATGAGGGATACTTCACGCTTTGGCAAGAAGGGAAAACTGAGATCGAGGTACGTAGGTCCCTTTGAGATTCTAGAGAGAGAATCCGGATCCTAACGTATCGTCTTACATTGCCGCCAAAGTAGGCGGGAAGGCATGACGTCTTTCACGTGTCGATGTTAAGGATGTATGAGCTTGACCCGACCCGCGTGCTAAGTCTTGAAGAATTAGACGTGGACGACAGAGTGTCGTAAGTGGAAAGCCTGGTTTAGATTGTGGATCAAAAAGAGCAAATTATGTATACCAAGATGGTCCCCTTGGTCAAAGTGGGCTGACAACACCACGGGATTGAAGAAGCAACGTGGGAAAGTCAAACTCGATGAGACAACGATACCCCCACCTTTCGTCAAGATTGGTGAAGAGTTGTGACATCCTGATTTTCATGTTCTGATTTTGATTAGATAAGTTGGACTTTTCATCGATGTGCCAATAGTTCTTTTCTCTGAGATGGTCACTCATGAGATAACTAGCCTATCAGGTGAAGCCGTTAAGGAATATAAACGCAATAGACTTGAGAATTCGATCAAGAATCGACTGCTCGACCGTGTTAATCTGTAAGGATCATTACAACACAATTAAGAATCGATCGGAGATCAGAGATAGGTTAGTTCGACTAAGATGTGTGGCTAAACGTGGGTGATTCCACTAATTTGCAAAATTCTCGTCGATCGGCATTAAACTAATTTTTCTATCGTTTTGGCATCCTGTGTCCGTATTTGAAACCCTGAGCTTTTCACGACAACCGAGAGTCTCTAATGTGTTGAAGAGGTATGTTGTGGTTCGAAGAAAATCGACCTCCAGTCAATTGCACTAAAAATTCCTAAAAGCTACCTAATAGGTTAAGTCATGCTAAAATCACGTCAGATTCATATTAACCATGAACTTGAACCCGGTTGCAAAATTTTCAGCGATTCCAGGATTTTTACGTAAAATCGATTAAGATGTTTTGGAAAATGAACGGAAATTCGGATTGGCCAATTTGAAGGGATTTTTTTGGCCTCGGTGTGAATTATTTGGTGAAAGGAAATTGTGTGGACTTTTTTTAACCAAAATTGGGCCTCAATCGGAGAAATTTGTTAAGAAATCAAATTTCGAGAAAAATGAAATAGAATTCAGAATTGAGGGAAATGACCGTTCTTGTTGTCCAAGACTTGTTATTTGGGAGAATTATGGTGCAAGGAAGCAAATGAGGATTAGGTATTTTAGCATCAGGATTTTTGGAGACCAAATTAGATCAAATGAGAGCTTGTGGGACGAAGATTTGATGAGTATAAGAGGTTTTATTTAAACTTTTCCTCCCTCTCATTCGGCCCTCTAATCCGCACGTCCCCTTTTCTTTCTACTTTCATGTTTTTATGTTTTGCACATTCCCCTTTAGCCGACAAGCCTTTCCCCTTGCTTATCCTCTCACACGTCCCTTTCTCTCTCTCTCCCACTCGTCTCTCTCTCTCGCAAGTCCCTCTCATCTCTCTCAAAAGACCCACGTGTGAAGGCCCCACCACCAGCTGACACACCCTATCTCCTTTATCCTTTCTCTTCCCTTCGGTCCCCCTTCATCATCCCTTCTCTTTCAATTTTTCTACTTTTATTCCTTTGCTCAGTCGAAGACCCGAGCTCCCCCACAATTTCTCGTCCTTTGCCGCTTGCAAAGTCTGCCCGTCGCTGCCACACATCCGTGAAGGGCCCTCCACCAGTCAACCCTGCAATTTTCCCAACTGGTTTGTTGGCTCCTTGCTGCCCTCTTTCACCAAATTTGCTAGCTTCGCTTCAGTCTTCTTTTCCGTTTAGTCAAGCAGCTCATGCACATTCAGCCTGTGCATTCCAGTCACAACAGCACCCGCTACAACTCCTTCACTGATCAACCGCGCCGTAAGCCCGCTGCAACCCGCGTCTCTCCGAACTTCAACAACCGTTTCACCATCGCAGAACCAAATCAGCAAGGTCAGCCGTGCAGGAGCAGAAAACCAACCTAACCGTGGGCTTGCGGGGCCATTTTCGGGCCGATCCGAGCCTCCGTTGGTGTCACCACTTTGGGGTTTATTGACCGCCGTTGCGTCCCTGTCATTTTGGTCCGTGAGGATCGCAAATCAAGTGAGTCAACTCACTAAACCTCACTTAGGTAGTTATATATGCTTAGAGGGTAATTAGATTAAATTAATTAAGGTTTAGGTGGTTAGTTAGATTAGATTGATTAAGGCCTAGATAGGTTGTAGATTATCTAGATTGGTTCGGAATTTTTTGGGACTATCTCGGTATTTAATTAGGCAATTTCGGCCTAGGTTCCCAATTTTGGTATTTAAATTGATTTATCTAATTAATTTTGATGATTATTTAATTATTAAATATTTTTCGAAAATTAGACTGGAATAACTGGTGACCAGGAATTTTGTGCGATTGATGGTGTGTTCAATTTATACAATTGAATGTTAATTTGTGCAAATTGAGTGCTGATTGGATTTTTGGTAATTTATTCCAAAAGTTGTGAATTTCAAAATTTATTTAAAAAATCTTGGGTTTCGGGTTTTAACACCAAAAATAGTTTTATATACTATGTAAAATAGTAGGATTTTAAATTAGAGGATATGAATTTTCGAGTTCGATCGATTGTGTATCCACATACAACTATTTTCATCGGGTGTTTTTAATATGAAGAAAATAGGCTAGGATCACCATTTTAATGGAGATATTTGAATACAATGCACGGTGTTCTGGGCCAATATTGATTGATCATGTGTTGGTTAAAGAGAACCTGTCTCGAGCTTTTAAGCCAAACATTACCCTATATGGGATATTCATTCTTTGGATCGCGAGTCGCTGTAGATTCTGGACCTACGCCCCATTGGGGAAGCCGTCTATTAAGATATAGACGCTGTCGTGCTCAATGGTGGTGAGATGACGCCTAGCTACGCTAGAAGACACCGAACTTATGAATACGTCATACGCGGGTCGCAATAGATTATGGTCCTACGCCCCTTTCGGGGAAGCCATCTATTAAGATATAGACGTCATCGTGCTCAACGGCGGTGAGGTGATGCCTGGCTATGCTAGTAGACACCGAACTTATGAGTAGGTGGTACCCTTAAAGGGAAAACTTAACAATTGGAGCGCATGATTTATGGATAGTAAATAATCAGCCCTGCTTCCGAGGTTTTCTTAATTAACACAAGGTAACTCATTCTTAGATGGAAAAATAAGCGATGCTAGTCATAAGAAAAATGGATATATATATTTATTTATGTGTGTACAAAGGTGGAGGAGTATGACAGAGAAAAATAGTGTGTTAGACTTTATAGGTAAGTTTTTTTCCTTAAAATTTTTCATTTTCTTTGCAAAGTCTAGAGAGTTTGGCAATTTTTTTTTTTTTTTTTATCAATCCTATATCTAACTCTCATCTCACTTTCAAATTTTTATTCGGTCTCTTTGTAAAGTGTAGGAATTGACCGCACACCCATCATACTAGCACCCCCACCCCTGAGTTCCTTTACAACTAGGTCCGCTTGCCTAGTGGCGAGTTTGGCATTTAAGTGAACCATTCTTTAACTTTTTTTTTATTTATCAAATAAACATATTTTAACGTTCAATAATATTTTTTCCACCTCATTTGGAATACTTTTTTTTTTAAATCTTTATATGATTAGTATAATTTTGGGTGGGGAAAAAGGTAAGGGGGCTCAAAAGTTTCTTCCGTTCACGTTACTTCCTTGTGGCCAAAGCTGAAATTGAGAAAGCATTTTCTTGAGTAGGACTAGCCACTCCTTTGATGACAGTGACATGGGAGAAAGTGACACTACATGCTTAATGCTCCTCTGGATCCATGCTCCATGTGTAAGGGCTGTTTTAGATTCTCCTTCCAAGGCGTGTTCTCCTACTTAGATAATCCAGAAATTCTCCTCCTTTTTCAATAAGTGTTATTTAATTTTCCTTTGTTAATTTCCTTTGTGTAGATCTAGTGGATCTCTCTCTGCTTGTGCTTTTTTCCTGGTGAAATATGGAGAGAGATCTCTGTACTTTGGGCATACACTACTCAGGTGGTTTGGCACGGTTAGGAGGATTCAAGGATTTTGCATCAGTATCAAGTCTATCTAGTCAACTAACTATTATCATAACTTAATAATTGTGATTCAAGGACTTTGCATGGTAATTATGTTTGATTTGTACGGGGCTCTTTAGTAGATAAGTGATGGTATCTATAGTAAAATCTTTTATAGGAATTCCACACTTAAATTCACGTTGGAAAATTCAGGGTTGGATCGGGCCATGTAAGGTTCACAACAATTCATAATTTTATTAGAAAATGTGAAATAATGCAAAAGAGATTGAGGATGCGGCATTACAAATGTATTTTTCTCTCAAGTCAAATTATCGGTAGATTTGATCACTCATATTTTTATGAAAATGTGAATGAGGCCTTCGAGTGAAGAATTTAGGTATTGATAATAATTTTTCTTAAATATTAGTAAATTAATATTTCTTTTTAAATCATCCCTTGGGTGAAATTTATTTATTTTTATCAATGATTCCGGACTCCATATAAAACCAGTTTCGGGAATTGTTAGTCTGCAGTGTAGAATTTTCTTGGACATTGGCATTGCAACCGGACCTGTTTTGTCCAGATTCGTGCCTGTAGAAGCGCGGGAAAACGTGGCGTGCGGTGGGACAGAAAAACAAAAGCGAGGAAGAGAAAAAGACAGGGGAGTCGAGATTCAAGGGGAGGGCGACACAGCAGGAGAGGAGTGGGCAATTTCGGGACTCCGGTGCAAAAGGCGAGAGCAGATATTCTCGTCTCTCTCTCTCTAGAGCAGATATTCTCCTCTCGCACGTGCAACCAAAGGGCGCACCGACACAGGTGGCTCGCACGTGCCGAGGCTCGACCGTGGTCCTATGCACGCTCAAGGCGGGACCCACCTCCCCTATACCCCCAACAGAGACAAGAGACCAGAAAGCGGAGGAGGTAGGGAGAGAGGAGGAGCTGGCATTCACATTATTAATTTGCAGCTTAAAATGACTAAATTGGCAAATCGTCAAAAAATTTATAGCTAAATTTGCCAAATTAAAAGGTGTAAGACTGAATTAACCACTATAAAATAGATTTATCATTGAATTGGTCATCATAAAATATGTTTGGGACTTTTTGGACAATTATCCCATTCAAAAAGAATTGTGGAGTTAAAAAATGCTTCACATTTCTAGCAATTTCCTTGTCAAGACTCGAGAATAGAAGCGTCCAAACTTAAATGTTTCGTGTCCCCAGTCGAAGCACCGTCCGGGGTTGGATGTCTTCATTGATCGTTCGTGTCTGTAAACAATATCATCAATATGAAATCATGATTGTACGGTACATGATATAAAATTTCCCAACTCTCTGTCCTGTCGTCCGCAACAATCACTTCGTGCCCACATTCTCATTTTAAATTAAAAATTGTTGACGAGTTGACCAAAACAGACTATAGAGGGCCATTATAACGAGAGGCCACCTGATGAATATTCGCATTTCTTTGCAAGGCTGTTTCCGTAGCAATAGCATCACTCACCGGTTTGCTCAGTTCTTCTTGATGAATATTCGCATTTATTTTTTCAGTGGTTAGGTTGCCATTGCAGGAGACGGGATCTTCTGAAGATTGCCTATATGTACAGTAGTGAGGTAATGTGTATGAGTGAGATAAAGAGGACAGCCACATCATGATATTTTTCCTTTGTTTGTTATCATATTCCTCCATACCGGGCATCATTACTGAGATGGGAATACTATGTGGATGAGACATAGCAGTTGACACGCTTTCGTCTTTGTTTTCTCTTCTGAATTGAGTATGAGAGCTTCGCCTATCACTTTTTGGGTATGTACGTGACCACGAAATGGTACAACATCGACTTCTGTAGTGTGCTGAATGTCTCGTTCTTACCATCCAACAGCATTGCCCAAAAGCTTTGGTTGGATTTCTATCTAAAATGATTCGAGAACCGAGAGCTATCTAATAGAACAGCCATGATTTTTATTCTTCCTAGTTTTTCCTTGCAATGGTAATGCACCAAATAGGGGATTAGTCAGCGCAATTTAATTGTCACATTTCGATCCACCGTGACAGCTATTATAGTAGAACAAATGATATATCCGACAAACAATACCATGAGCTCTTGCTGAGGTGAAACACCTTCTAACTCATTTTCAAGGCTGCTCGCGAGCAAATAGATCTCTACCTTAAAGAGCAATTGAGAAACGATGCCGACACCGGAGTTTCACCGACAATTCTCAAATGCGTGATTTAAACAAAACTAATTTATGAACTAGGGACATTAAAATTTGGAGACCTAGATCCCATTATGAGATTTCCACTCGACCGGTGGAAAACAATGTCGACACTAGAGTTTCGCCAACAACTCTCAAATGCGTAATTTAAAGAAAACTAATTTACAAACTAGGAAGGAGCTCTGGGCCCCGATTCTGACAAACCCTAGCTGACTCGGCTTCAGAATTTGAGCCCAAGGAGCTACAACGGCAGCTGGTTTGGGCACAGCTCGGGCTAGATTCGGCGGCCGTGGGTGGTGGTGCGGGCTGTGACTGAAATGGCCATGAACTAGGCCGAGTTGTGGCTGTTGGACTTGCTGGAATGGGCTGCTGTTTGGGCTTCAAAGCTGGGCCAAGATGGATGGATGGTGAGGCAGCTTCGAATTTGATGGGCGCCGTTGGTGATTGAGTGAGAAGCCGCACGTGAAGTGATGCGTCGGTGGGGCTGAAAGAAGGGAAAAACAGTCGAAGGTGGGGGCGTCTGTGGGTAGAGAACATGCGAGGGAAAATTTGGCAGCGAAAGAGAACAAGAAGGAGAGGAGACCGTGGGTCTTGGTGGGACAGCAACCCACGAGGGATATAGAAAAAAAGTAAAAGAAGAATGACCCGGGGGGAAGAACGTGCGAGTTGGTGATTGGGTGAGAAGCCGCACGTGAAGTGATGCGTCGGTGGGGCTGAAAGAAGGGAAAAACAGTCGAAGGTGGGGGCGTCTGTGGGTAGAGAACATGCGAGGGAAAATTTGGCAGCGAAAGAGAACAAGAAGGAGAGGAGACCGTGGGTCTTGGTGGGACAGCAACCCACGAGGGAAATAGAAAAAAAGTAAAAGAAGAATGACCCGGGGGGAAGAACGTGCGAGTTGGATGTATAAGGAAGCCCGAAGTGAAAGGTTGAAATAGAAATGAAGACCGATGCAGATGGTTGTCGGCTGAGGAAAAAAAACGTGCGAAACCAATAAAAGAGGAAGAGAGAGAGAGAATGGGACGTGCATGGACCAAGTCAAAGAAAGGAAAGAAATAAAAGAATGCAGAATGGACATGGTCGGCCGAAGGAGGGGCGTGGGCGAGAATGGTGAGACCAAGGAGAGAAGGGAAAGAAAAAAAATTGAAACAAAAAAAAAAAAAAAATTATAATTTTGCTAAACTTCACAACAAGAATAATTGGTCATCCAAGGCCAATTTCAATACCGACTTGCACAATTTGAAGTCCATTGAATACCAAAATAAGGCGGTCGTCCTCTATCCCATTTAATTTCATCGAATCCCAATTTAATTCTTTTTCTCGGAATCCGATTTTTGAACAAACTTCTCCGATTGGTCCGATTTGATGCATAGAAAGCCCACGAAATTACCGTTCACCAATTCACTTACACCAGATGCCAAAAATCCTTCAAATTGGCCAATCAAATTTCCGTTCGTTTTCCAAATCGATTTTCGTAAAAATCCCAAACTCGGAAATTCCTCAAAAGATGAGTCAATTCCTAAATGACTCGTGACTTCTGAGAACTTTCCATTCCTAGAATTAGATTCAAATTCGCTGTTAATTTTAATCAGACGTGATTTTAGCATGACCTAACCTATTAGGAATTTTTGATACAATTGACCCCTGGTCGATTTTCTTCTGTGCCACATGTACCTCTTCGACACATTTGCAACTCTCAGCGGTTGTGAAAATCTTGAGGTTTCAAATACGGACATAAGGAACCGGAAATGACAAAAAATCGATCTAGTGCCCATCGACGAGAATTTTGCAATTCAGTGGAATCACCCACGTTTAACCACACATCTCAGTCGGATGGACCTATCTTTGGTCTCTAATCGATTTTTAATTATGTCGTAATGACCATTGTAGACTAACACGGCGACGATCGATTACGGATTTGAATTCCAAGTACATTGCGTTTAAAATCATGGCTTTTTGATAGCTCATTTATCTCATGAGTTTCGCCGACAATTCTCAAATGTGTGATTTAAAGAAAACTAATTTATGAACTAAGGACATGAATATTTGGAGACCTCGATCCCATTATGAGATTTCCACTCGACCGGTGGAAAACAATGTCGACACTAGAGTTTCGCCAACAATTCACAAATGCGTGATTTAAAGAAAACTATTTGACAAACTAGGAAGGAGCTGTGCGCCCCGATTCCGACAAACCCTAGCTGATTCGGCTTCAGAATTTGAGCCCAAGGAGCTAATACGGCGGCTGGTTCGGGCACAGCTCGGGCTAGATTCGGCCGCCATGGGTGGTGGTGCAGGCTGTGACTGAAATGGCCATGAACTAGGCCGAGTTGTGGCTGTTGGACTTGCTGGAATGGGCTGCCGTTTCGGATTCAAAGCTGGGCCAAGATGGATGGATGGTGAGGCAACTTCGAGTTTGATGGGCGTCGTTGGTGATTCGGTGAGAAGCCGCACGTGATGTGATGCGTCGGTGGGGCTGAAAGAAGGGAAAAACAGTCGAAGGTGGGGGCGTCTCTGGGTAGAGAACAAGCGAGGGAAAAATTGGCAGCGACACACGAGGGAAATAGAAAAACAGTGAAGGAAGAATGACCAGGGCGGAAGAACGTGCGAGTTGGATGTATAAGGAAGGCCGAAGTGAAAGGTTGAAATAGGAATGAAGACCGATGCAGATGGTTGTCGGCTGAGGAAAAAAAACGTGCGAAACCAATAAAAGAGGAAGAGAGAGAGAATGGGACGTGCATGGACAAAGTCAAAGAAAGGAAAGAAATAAAAGAATGCAGAATGGACATGGTCGGCCGAAGGAGGGGCGTGGGCGAGAATGGTGAGACCAAGGAGAGAAGGGAAAGAAAAAAAATTGAAACAAAACAAAATTATAATTTTGCTAAACTTCACAACAAGAATAATTGGTCATCCAAGGCCAATTTCAATACCGACTTGCACAATTTGAAGTCCAATTGAATACCAAAATAAGACGGTCCCTCTATCCCATGAATTTCCCTCGAATCCCAATTCTAATTCTTTTTTCTCGGAATCCGATTTTTGAACAAACTTCTCCGATTGAGGTCCGATTTGATGCATAGAAAGCCCACAAAATTACCTTTCACCAATTCACTTACACTAGATGCCAAAAATCCCTTTAAATTGGCCAATCCGAATTTCCGTTCGTTTTCCAAATCTATTTTTCGTAAAAATCTCGAACTCGCCGGAAATTCCTCAAAAGATGAGTCAATGTTCCTAAAATGACTCATGACTTGACGGAACTTTCAATTCCTAGAATTAGATTCAAATTCGCGGTTAATTTCAATCAGACGTGATTTTAGCATGACCTAACCTATTAGGAATTTTTTATACAATTGACCCATGGTCGATTTTCTTCGAGCAACATGTACCTCTTCGACACATTTGCAACTCTCGGTGGTTGTGAAAATCTTGAGGTTTCAAATACGGACACAAGGAACCAAAAATCACAAAAATCGATCTAGTGCCCACCGACGAGAATTTTGCAATTCCGTGGAATCACCCACGTTTAACCACACATCTCGGTCGGATGGACCTATCTCTGCAGCCTCTAATCGATTTTTCATTATGTCGTAATGACCCTTGTAGACTAACACTGACGATCGATTCGGAGTGGAATTCTCAAGTATTGCGTTTAAAATCCCAACGGCTTTACACGATGCTCATTTATCTCATGAGTTTCGCCGACACAATTCTCAAATGCGTGATTTAAAGAAAACTAATTTATGAACTAAGGACATGAAAATTTGGAGACCTCGATCCCATTATGAGATTTCCACTCGACCGGTGGAAAACAATGTCGACACTAGTGTTTCGCCAACAATTCACAAATGCGTGATTTAAAGAAAACTATTTGACAAACTAGGAAGGAGCTGTGGGCCCCGATTCCGACAAACCCTAGTTGATTCGGCTTCAGAATTTGAGCCCAAGGAGCTACAACAGCGGCTGGTTCGGGCACAGCTCGGGCTAGATTCGACGGCCATGGGTGGTGGTGCAGGCTGTGACTGAAATGGCCATGAACTAGGCCGAGTTGTGGCTGTTGGACTTGCTGGAATGGGCTGCCATTTCGGCTTCAAAGCTGGGCCAAGATGGATGGATGGTGAGGCAACTTCGAGTTTGATGGGCGTCGTTGGTGATTCGGTGAGAAGCCGCACGTGATGTGATGCGTCGGTGGGGCTGAAAGAAGGGAAAAACAGTCGAAGGTGGGGGCGTCTGTGGGTAGAGAACAAGCGAGGGAAAAATTGGCAGCGACACACGAGGGAAATAGAAAAAAAGTGAAGGAAGAATGACCAGGGGGAAGAACGTGCGAGTTGGATGTATAAGGAAGGCCGAAGTGAAAGGTTGAAATAGGAATGAAGACCGATGCAGATGGTTGTCGGCTGAGGAAAAAAAACGTGCGAAACCAATAAAAGAGGAAGAGAGAGAGAATGGGACGTGCATGGACCAAGTCAAAGAAAGGAAAGAAATAAAAGAACGCAGAATGGACATGGTCGGCCGAAGGAGGGCGTGGGCGAGAATGGTGAGACCAAGGAGAGAAGGGAAAGAAAAAAATTGAAACAAAACAAAATTACAATTTTGCTAATCTTGACAACAAGAATAATTGGTCATCCAAGGCCAATTTCAATACCCACTCGCACAATTTGAAGTCCAATTGAATACCAAAATAAGACGGTCCCTCTATCCCATGAATTTCCCTCAAATCCCAATTCTAATTCTTTTTTCTTGGAATCCGATTTCTGAACAAACTTCTTCGATTGAGGTCCGATTTGATGCATAGAAAGCCCACGAAATTACCTTTCACCAATTCACCGACACCAGATGCCAAAAATCCCTTCAAATTGGCCAATCCGAATTTCCGTTCGTTTTCCAAATCGATTTTTCGTAAAAATCCCGAACTTGCCGGAAATTCCTTGAAAGGTGAGTCGACGTTCCTGAAATGACTAGTGACATGACGGAACTTTCAATTCTAGAATTAGATTCAAATTCGCGGTTAATTTCAATCGGACGTGATTTTAGCTTAACCTAACCTACTAAGAATTTTTATACAATTGACCCCGGGTCGATTTTCTTTGAGCCACACGTACCTCTTCGACACATTTGCGACTCTCGGTGGTTGTGAAAATCTTGAGGTTTCAAATATAGACACAATGAACCCAAAACGACAAAAAATCGATCTAGTGTCGATCGACGAGAATTTTGCAATGTAGTGGAATCACCCACGTTTAACCACACATCTCAGTCGAATGGACCTATCTCCGGTCTCTAATCGATTTTTAATTATGTCGTAATGACCATTGTAGACTAACACGGTCGAGCAGTCGATTCCTAGTCGAATTCTCAAGTCTATTGCGTTTAAAATCCTTTTACGGCTTCACCTAATAGGTCATTTATCTCATGAGTTTCGCCGACAATTCTCAAATGCGTGATTTAAAGAAAACTAATTTATGAACTAGGGACATTAAAATTTGGAGACCTTGATCCCATTATGAGATTTCCACTCGACCGGTGGAAAACAATGTAGACACTAGAGTTTCGCCCACAATTCTCAAATGCGTGATTTAAAGAAAACTATTTGACAAACAAGGAAGGAGCTGTGGGCCCCGATTCCGACAAACCCTAGTTGATTCGTCTTCAGAATTTGAGCCCAAGGAGCTACAACACCGGCTGGTTCGGGCACAGCTCGGGCTAGATTCGGCGGCCGTGGGTGGTGGTGCGGGCTCTGATTGAAATGGCCATGAACTAGGCCGAGTTGTGGCTGTTGAACTTGCTGGAATGGGCTGCCGTTTCGGCTTCAAAGCTGGGCCAAGATGGATGGATGGTGAGGCAACTTCGAGTTTGACGGGCGCCGTTGGTGATTCGGTGAGAAGCCGCACGTGATGTGATGCGTCGGTGGGGCTGAAAGAAGGGAAAAACAGTCGAAGGTGGGGGCGTATGAGGGTAGAGAACATGCGAGGGAAAAATTGGCAGCGACACACGAGGCAAATAGAAAAAAAAAGTGAAAGAAGAATGACCAGGGGGTAAGAAAGTGCGAGTTGGATGTATAAGGAAGGCCGAAGTGAAAGGTTGAAATAGAAATGAAGACCAATGCAGATGGTTGTCGGCTGAGGAAAAAAAAACGTGCGAAACCAATAAAAGAGGAAGAGAGAGAGAATGGGACGTGCATGGACCAAGTCCAAGAAAGGAAAGAGATAAAAAGAATACAGAATGGACATGGTCAGCGGAAGGAGGGGCGTGTGCGAGAATGGTGAGACCAAGGAGAGAAGGGAAAGAAAAAAAATTGAAACAAAACAAAATTATAATTTTGCTCAACTTCACTACAAGAATAATTGGTCATCCAAAGCCAATTTCAATACCAACTTGCACAATTTGAAGTCCAATTGAATACCAAAATAAGACGGTCCCTCTATCCCATGAATTTCCCTCGAATCCAAATTCTAATTCATTTTTCTCGGAATCCGATTTCTGAACAAACTTCTTCTATTGAGGTCCGATTTGATGCATAGAAAGCCCACGAAATTACCTTTCACCAATTCACTCACACCAAATGCCAAAAGTCCCTTCAAATTGGCCAATCTGAATTTCCGTTCGTTTTCCAAATCGATTTTTCGTAAAAATCCTGAACTCTCCGGAAATTCCTCGAATGATGAGTCGATGTTCCTAAAATGACTCGTGACATGGCAGAACTTTCAATTCCTAGAATTAGATTCAAATTGGCGGTTAATTTCAATCAGACGTGATTTTAGTATGACCTAACCTACTAGGAATTTTTGATACAATTGACGCAGTCGATTTTCTTGAGCCCACATGTACCTCTTCGACACATTTGCGACTCTCGGCGGTTGTGAAAATCTTGAGGTTTCAAATACGGACACAAGGAACCCAAAACGACAAAAAATCGATATAGTGCCGATCGACGAGAATTTTGCAATTTAGTGGAATCACCCACGTTTAACCACACATCTCAGTTGAATGGACCTATCTCCGGTCTCTGATCGATTTTTAATTATGGCGTAATGACTATTGTAGACTAACACGGTCGAGCAGTCGATTCCTGGTCAAATTCTCAAGTCTATTGCGTTTAAAAATCTCTTAACAGCTTCACCTAATAGGTCATTTATCTCATGAGTTTCGCCGACAATTCTCAAATGCGTGATTTAAAGAAACTAATTTATGAAGTAGGGACATTAAAATTTGGAGACCTTAATCCCATCATGAGATTTCCACTCGACCTGTGGAAAACAATGTCGACACTAGAGTTTCGCCAACAATTCTCAAATGCGCGATTTAAAGACAACTAATTGACAAACTAGGAAGGAGCTGTGCGCCCCAATTCTGACAAACCCTCGCTGATTCGGCTTCAGAATTTGAGCCCAAGGAGCTACAACGGCAGCTGGTTCGGGCACAGCTCGGGCTAGATTCGGCGGCCATGGGTGGTGGTGCGGGCTGTGACTGAAATGGCCATGAACTAGGCCGAGTTGTGGCTGTTGGACTTGCTGGAATGGGCTGCCGTTTCGGCTTCAATGCTGGGCCAAGACGGATGGATGGTGAGGCAACTTTGAGTTTGATGGGCGTCGTTGGTGATTCGGTGAGAAGCCGCACGTGATGTGATGCGTCGGTGGGGCTGAAAGAAGGGAAAAACAGTCGAAGGTGGGGGCGTCTGTGGGTAGAGGACATGCGAGGGAAAATTTGGCAGCGACAGACGAGGGAAATAGAAAAAAAGTGAAAGAAGAATGACCAGGGGGGAAGAACGTGCGAGTTGGATGTATAAGGAAGGCCGAAGTGAAAGGTTGAAATAGGAATGAAGACCGATGCATATGGTTGTCGGCTGAAAAAAAAAACGTGCGAAACCAATAAAGAGGAAGAGAGAGAGAATGGGACGTGCATGGACCAAGTCGAAGAAAGGAAAGAAATAAAAGAATGTAGAATGGACATTGTCGGCCGAAGGAGGGGCGTGGGCGAGAATGGTGAGACCAAGGAGAGAAGGAAGAAAAAAAAATTGAAACAAAAAAAAATTATAATTTTGGTCAACTTCACAACAAGAATAATTGGTCATCCAAGGCCAATTTCAATACCAACTTGCACAATTTGAAGTCCAATTGAATACCAAAATAAGACGGTCCCTCTATCCCATGAATTTCCCTCGAATCCCAATTCTAATTCATTTTTCTCGGAATCCAATTTCTGAACAAACTTCTCCGATTGAGGTCCGATTTGATGCATAGAAAGCCCATGAAATTACCTTTCACCAATTCACCTACACCAGATGCCAAAAATCCCTTCAAATTGGCCAATCCGAATTTCCGTTCGTTTTCCAAATCGATTTTTCGTAAAAATCCGGAACTCGCCTGAAATTCCTCGAAAGATGAGTCTATGTTCCTAAAATAACTCATGACATGACAGAACTTTCAATTCCTGGAATTAGATTCAAATTGGCGGTTAATTTCAATCAAACGTGATTTTAGCATGACCTAACCTACTAGGAATTTTTGATACAATTGACCCCTGGTCGATTTTCTTCGAGCCACATGTACCTCTTCAACACATTTGCGACTCTCGGTCGTTGTGGAAATCTTAAGGTTTCAAATACGGACATGAGGTACCCAAAACGACGAAAAATCGATCTAGTGCCGATCGACGAGAATTTTGCAATTTAGTGGAATCACCCACGTTTAACCACACATCTCGGTCGAATGGGACCTATCTCGATCTCTAATCGATTTTTAATTATGTCGTAATGATCATTGTAGGTAACACGGTCGGCGGTTGATTACGATTCGGGTCGAATTCCGATGTGCGTTTAAAATCCTTTAACCGCTTCACCTGATAGGCCATTTATCTCATGAGTGACCATTTCAGAGAAAAGCACTATAGTGGCATTTATAAAAAGCCCAACTTATCCAATCGAAACCAAAACCTGAAATTCAGGATGTCACAATGTGTGTACTAATGTGGATGGAGTATGATGAGAAAAATAGTGCGGTAGGCTTTATAGGTAAGTTTTCTTTTTTTTTTGTTAAAATTTTTTATTTTCTTTGCGAAGTCTAGAGAGTTTGGCATTTTTTTTTTCTTTTATCAATCCTATCTCTAACTGTCATCTCACTTTCAAATTTTTGTTCGGTCTCTTTGTAAAGTGTAGGAATTGACCGCACAACCATGATACTAGCACCCCCACCCCTGAGTTCCTTTACAACTAGGTCCGCTTGCCTAGTGGCGAGTTTGGCAATTAAGTGAACCATTCTTTAACTTTTTTTTTTATTTGTCAAATAAACATATTTTAACTTTCAATAATATTTTTCCACCTCATTTGGAATACTGCTTTTTTTTTTTAAAAAAACAAAATCTGTATATAATTTGTATAATTTTGGGTGGGGAAAAAAGGTAAGTGGGCTCAAAAGTTTCTTCGGTTCACATTACTTTCTCGTGGCCAAAGCTGAAATTGCGAAAAAGTTTTTTTGAGTAGGAACAGCCACTCCTTTGATGACAGTGACATGGGAGAAAGTGACACTACATGCTTAATGCTCCTCTGGATCCATGCTCCATGTGTAAGGGCTGTTTGAGATTCTCCTTCCAAGGCATGTTCTCCTCCTTAGATAATCCAAAAATTCTCCTCCTTTTTTAATAAGTGTTATTTAATTTTCCTTTGTGTAAATCTAGTGGATCTCTCTCTGCTTGTGCTTTTTTCCTAGTGAAATAAGGAGAGAGATCTCTGTACTTTGGGCATACACTACTCAGGTGGTTTGGCACGGTTAGGAGTATTCAAGGATTTTGCATCAGTATTAAGTCTTTCTAGTCAACTAACTATTGACATAATTTAATAATTGTGATACAAGGACTTTGCATAGTAAATCTATTTGATTTATATGGGACTCTTTAGTAGATAAGTGATGGTATCTATAGTAAAATCTTTTATAGGAATTCCCCACGTAAATTTCACATTCGAAAATTCAGGGTTGGATCGGGCCGTGTAAGGTTCACAACAATTCATGAAAACATGAAATAATGCAAAAGAGATTGAGGATGCGGCATTACAAATGTGTTTTTATCTCAAGTCATATTATTGGTAGATTTGATTGCTCATATTTTCATGAAATGTGAATGAGGCCTTTGAGCGAAGAATTTAGGTATCGATAATAATTTTTCTTAAATATTAGTAAGTTAATATTTCTTTTTAAATCATCCCTTGGGTGAAATTTATTTATTTTTATCAATGATTCCGGACTCCATATAAAACCAGTTTAGCGAATTGTTAGTCTGCACTGTAGAATTTTCTTGGACATTGGCATTGCAACCTGACCTGTTTTGTCCAGATTCGTGCCTGTAGAAGCGCGGGAAAACGTGGCGTGCGGTGGGACAGAAAAACAAAAGCGAGGAAGAGAAAAGGGCAGGGGAGTCGAGATTCAAGGGGAGGGCGACCCAGCAATAGAGGAATGGGCAATTTCGAGACTCCGGTGCAAAAGGCGAGAGCAGATATTCTCCTCTCTCTCTCTAGAGCATATATTCTCTCCTCTCTCTCTCTACTGTGTACAGTTCCTTCGTTCAATAATTTTTGCTTTTTCGGCGACGAAAGGGCGCACCGACACAGGTGGCTCGCACGTGCCAAGGCTCGACCGTGGTCCTATGCACGCTCGAGGTGGGACCCACCTCCCCTGTACCCCAAACAAAGACGACACCAGAAAGGGGAGGAGGTAGGGAGAGAGGAGGAGAGAGGAGGAGCTGCCATTCATATTATTAATTTGCAGCTTAAAAGGACTAAATTGACAAATTGTCAAAAAATTTATGGTTAAATTTGTCAAATTAAAAGGTTTAAGACTGAATTGGCCACTATAAAATAGATTTATCATTGAATTGGTCATCATGAAATATGTTTGGGACTTTTTGGACGATTATCCCATTCAAAAAGAATTGTGGAATTAAAAAATGCTTCACATTTCTAGCAATTTCCTTGTCAAGACTCAAGAATAGAAGCGTCCAAACTTGAATGTTTCGTGTCCCCAGTCGAAGCACCGTCTGGGGTTGGATGTCTTCATTGATCGTTTGTGTCTGTAAACAATATCATCAATATGAAATCATGATTGTACGGTACATGATATAAAATTTCCCAACTCTCTGTCCTGTCGTCCGCAACAATCACTTCGTGCCCACATCGTCATTTTAAATTAAAAATTGTTGACGAGTTGACCAAAACAGACTATAGAGGGCCATTATAACGAGAGGCCACCTGATGAATATTCGCATTTCTTTGCAAGGCTGTTTCGGTAGCAATAGCATCTCTCACCGGTTTGCTCAGTTCTTCTTGGTAAGGTTTGTGCAAGCACCTCCTTCGACTCTTCCAGTCAATCATATCTCGCTGAATTCCGTTTTCAATCATCTCGATCTGGCGCTAGGATCCATTATCTTGCTGATCTATCGTGATGAAAAATCGTGTCTTTTATAATAAGGTTCCATCTTTTGGAAGAGTTATCAACTTTTTTGTATGAATTGATGCTTAGAAATGTCTTTCTGAACTTACATCTTGTGTTGAACTACACAGAGCTTTCTTGATGGAGAACAATTGTCCAGGAAATTGTGCGGGTTTCCGGTACTTTCCTCCTCCATCGGCATCGGCCACTCCTATTTCGGCATCGGCCAACGACACTCCATGGTGGAAAGATGGCAAGTGGCTTGTCCTCGTCATAGTCTCTCTCGGTGGCTTACTCAAAGTTCTCCATTCCATCTATCGTCAAGCTCGTAAAGACAAAACCACCACTACGAAGGAAAGATCGAAGTCTACAATTAGGATTCGACACAGCATCGATCCGCCGTCGGAGACCGGCTCCAAAGCATAATAATTTGGGAGCTTCTATGCACGTTTGTGTGTGAAACTGGAATGTTGCACAGTGACAGATCGTCCACTGTACTGCAGGACAATGGAGATTCGATGTAATGAATAATTTTTGTGTCGGAGGGTTTATAAATTCCTTCTTATAATTTATGGAAAATTCCATGGTTCATCAAGAAATGGTTCTTTACATCATAATGAATCATCACTCTGCATCTTTTCTATCTCCTATACAAAATATTGAGATACACAAAATTTAGAAAGTTTTCCGATTAGTGGATGAGATTTATTTCTTTCTTTATCTGACGATCATCGGGGAATTGAGATTAGTTTAAGAGGATTCTCAGAAACATCCTTATAACCAAGTAACCAAAAATAAAAATGGAAATAACCAAAACAACTTCATATCTCCAACTCACGTTTGAAAAACAACATCAATGATTTTGGAAAATGTGACATCTTAATTTTTAGGTCATGATTTTGATTGGCCTTTTATCGACGCGCCTATAGTGCTTTTCTCTAAGATGATCACTCATAAGATAACCGGCCTATTAGGTGAAGGCGTTAAGGGATTTTAATGCAATAGACTTGTGAATTCAACTAGGAATCGATTGCTCGACCGTGCTAGTCTACAAGAGTTATTACAGCACAATTAAAAATCAATTAAAGACCGGAAATAGGTCAATTCGACTGAGACATGTGATCAAAGTTTGGATGATTCCACCCGATTGCAAAATTCTCGTCGATCGGCATTAGGACCGATTTTACGCCGTTTTGGGTACCTTGTGTCAATATTTGAAATCTCGAGATTTTCACGACCACCGAGTCACCAATGTGTCGAAAAGGTATATTGTGGCTCATAGAAAATCAACCATGGGTCAATTGCACCAAAAATTTCTAAAAACTACCCGGTAGATTAGGTCACGCTAAAATCGAGCTAGTTTGAAATTAACCGTGAATTTGAACCTGATTTCAGAAATTGGAAGTTCGGTCATGTCACGATTAATTTTAGGAACGTCGACTCATCTTTTGAGGAATTTTCGGCAAGTTCGAGATTTTTACGGAAAATAGATTCGGATCATTTGGAAAAGAACGAAATTCAAATTGGGCAAATTGAAGTGATCTTTGGCCACCAAAGTAAGATACTTAGCGATGGGAAATTGTTGACACCTAAATTTTGACAATCCAATAATTGATTTATTGCATAAAAATGATGGATTAATTTTAAACCCTTAAAAAAAGAAAGAAAAAGAAAAAAATTGCATCGAGCAAATAAAGGAAAAAATGGAGAAAATCAATCTAATTGATTATGCATGGAAGTTGGAAATTTCAAATTTCGTTAAATGCGGAATCAATTAGAAAATCAGTGAATAAAGGGCAAGGATTTTGATAAAATGGAAGTAATCAAAGCAAGATCGAGTTGATTGCAAAATCACGCTCTGATTTGTAGCCGTTGATTAATGCAATAGAAGATGGAAGCTTGAAATTTACCATAGAAAGCAACCGTCTGGAATCACTACAAAAAGAGCCATAATTTCCGTGACCAAGAGGGGGGAATTGGAAAAATTGAAAGAAGAAATTCAGAAGCCTTTGTCCATCTTGGTCAAAAGAGAATGATTTCTCTCTTCTTTCTCTAACAAGAACTGAAAAGAAAAAAGAAAAAAAAAGAAAAGGAAAGAGATAGTGAGAGAGAAGAGACGTGAGTGCAGAAAGAAGAGAGAGAGAGGGAGAGAGAAAAATCGAAAAAGAAAAGAAAAGGCGTGCACTGTGCTTCTTCTTTGTGGGTTCCTTCTTCGCGAAGCTGCATGCCGTTCCGCTACTGCCCACCACGTCTGTGCCACACCGCCGTCGGTCTCCTCGCGCCACCGTGCCTCCGCCCACTATATCGCCTGTCGCCGGAACCCCCCTCTGCCCGCGAGCTTGCGTCGTTGCTCCTGCCCAGGAGACGCGAAGCCGATGCCGCCTCTGATGCTCTTGTAGCACCACCGCTCCACAGCGATCCGCGAACCCAGCACCCACAGCCGCATCACCTGGGCTGCGCCCCCACTACTTGCCCCTATAGCAACCCACAATGCCACTGCTCGCTGCCATCATTGCTCCCGCCGCCTCACCCGCGCCAGCACCAATGATGTCTACAGCTCTGCCACCGCTCCTCGCTTGAGCGACCACCAGCAGCTCACTCAAGCGCCGCCATTGCCACTACGCCTCCCTCCGCTAGCAGCCCGAGTTGATCGCCGTGCCTCCACGCCCCTACAACAACTTGCGACGCCACTGTTGTGGCACCCCTTAATGGTCCCCAATCCGTTAGGGTCACCACATGTACCTTTCACTTGCTTTACCCTGATAGTATAATACTCTGATACCAAGGAATTTCATTATAATTCATAAATCCTAGGGGTTTATATCTTTTAAGTCGGTCCCTGCGCAGTTTATATAACGGAAGCGCATCCATCCACTTCCCTTCCTGTATTTAAAATGATGCACACCAACTAAACACATTTATAGGCAATAAGCCGAACACTTTTATTTACATAAAACTAGATGGACATCTTTAGTCGGTACACCAAAATGCCGTAGTCTTCTATACTCAGCTCTACTTCAAAAGATGACCGACATCTTTTGTAACAGTCGTATACTTAAAGTCCATCGATCAGTGTTGGCGTCCAAAAGTTCCTTTCTCTGCTGTCCTCCTTCTCGCGATCATATCCAACCACTTAGTCCATCTGCTGGTGGCGGTGGTAGCAAAGATATCTTGTCTAGTCTGAAATGTTAGTCCCTAAAAGGGGTGAGTACAACCACTCAGTTGTAAAAGATCCACTAAATTATATTGTGCGTAGCCACCACAATCTAATTTCATGCAAGATAGACAAAACATGTATAATCAAAGGAAATGAGTGATGTACATCCTTTTCATAAAACCCCTCAATGCAATGACAAGTGCAATTTCAAAGCTAAGATGCACCATTTCAGTCATGCGGGTCCTGATTATAAAACCAAACTATTATGACACGTCCCATTCCATGCCACACAATTTAATCCTAAAACCAGACCACACACACACTGAGTAGAATCATCAATTTTAATATTCAAAAAGGTTTCACCTCCTAGAGGACCAATGTTTGCGTCCCTCCAGGCATTCGCACCTAACCTGGCATCGCGAAAGCCTTCGGCATTACGCCACTAGGGCCACCGGGCATCCAGAGCGTGTTACGTCACACCTCCAAGCATCTCGCACCCCACCTAGCATCGCGAGGAATCTTTGGGGCTCACCATTAAAATGGTCACCCTGACCCTCCGGAATTATGTACCGATATACCGCCGGGCATCCCGACACTCTTGGGGAAAACTCTGGGGCTCGCCATGAAAATGGTTACCCCTACCATCCGAAATTACGTACTGACATACCACCGGGCATCCTGACACTCCCGGGGCATCGTCGACCAGAAGGTCCGACGCCAACATTAACATCTTAATTTATTTCAACACCAAAAATATTTTTGATGCAATAACATTTGAAATCTCATGAGCTTTCATTGAAAACCTTTGGTTTTGAATACCATGCCAACTGCCAAAAACCACCATGTCAAATGACAACTCATGATGCATTCGCTTTTGGGATGAATTGATTCCAAACAATTTAGGGTCCCCAAAATATCACACTTAAATTAATTCCAAGCAACGTAGAGCTCAAATAAATGAACTTGCTACGCCACAACAATCAACACAAGATTTCGGTCGTCGGCCATCTCAGCCTTAATTTCCGAAAAATAAATAAATAAATAATTAATTTCGAAAATTAAATAATAAATATTAAAAATTCAATTTAGCTCAAAATAAAGCCCGATTAAATAAACGGACTTCACCATGGTCTTCAGCATAATTTTCCGGTCACTGGCCATCTCAGTTGAATTTTCGAAAAATAGATAATTAATTAATTTAATTCCGAAAATTAATATTTAAATACCTAAAAATTCCACTTAGGCCCGAATTGTCAAATTGAAGCCCGATAAATGGTCGGAAAAATCCCGAGCTACCCTCAATAAATAATAGACCACATCTACATACTAATTACACATTCAATTTGTCTAAATCGCATCTCAATCGACTAATAAACACTAATCTAACCACCTAAACCTAATTAAATAAACCTAAACAACCATTAAGTGTCATTAGTCCACTAAGCAATGATTAGTGAGATTACTCACCGGAATCGCACAAAATTCAAATCAATCCGACGGGCATGATGCGGGGATCGATTCTCCTCAAAGCACGGCTCGGGTCCGAGGCCCGGAAACGGCATAAAACGAGCCCGAAGAGGGTTGGAAACCCACACGGCCGGTGCTGCATTTTCTGTAAAAATAACACACAAAACAGCCACAAAACACTTCCACAAGGGCGGCAAGGCACGGGGGAGGGTCGGTGGAGGTCCAGTGAGGTCAAACGGTGGCCGGAGGTGGCCGGAGGCGGCTAGACAAGGGCTGGGTAGAAGCTGGTCGCGCGGGGGACGCTGGGCACGAGGGGACGGGGGCTAGCGGAGCGAGCCGCGAGTGGCGACGCGTGGGCACGGGGCGGGTGGCGGGATGGCGGCGACGAGCGGCTAGCTCTGGTCTTTAGTGAGCTTGTTGAGCCCGTTCTTCTTCAGCTTCAGCTTTTCACGAAGAAGAAAGAAGAAGAAGGGGGCTTTTGGTCACGTGGGGTGGGGGAAAGAAGAAAGAGAAGAGAGAGAGAAAGATAAGATAAAAGAAAGGATAAGTGTTAGGGGTTTTGACTAGTCAAAAGTGAAAAAGAGAGGAAGAAGAGAAGCCAAAGTGAAATTGGCTTGGGGGGTTTCGGTGGGGGGCTGCATACAAAGGGGAGGGGAGGAGAGAAAAAAGAGAGAGAGAGAAAAAGAAAAATTAAAAAAAGTAATCAAATAATACAAAAAATTCCTATTATTCAAATTACTTCAATTATTTTCCCTTTTTCTTTTATTTTCTTTCAGTGTCTTCGATTTTCCTTCCGATAATTTCTTTTCGAAATTTCGGACTCATCAATAAATTGACGGAAGATGAGATGAGGTCCTAAAAAAAAGGAATTATGACACGCTTAATATTTGATTCCCGAAATTGAGTTCAATTCCGTGGTTAAAATCGAGCAAACGCGATTTTAGTTCAATCCAACCAATTAAGTAAATTTTAGGCACGTCGACGAAAGGCCCATTTCACTTTATCGAAATGGGGTCGAATTTCAGGATGTCACTGGTCATTTGCACTAACAATTTCTGAAAGCTATCGGGTTGCCTAGGTCACGCTAAAATCGCGCCAGATTGAAATTAACCACGAATTTGAATCTAATTTTAGAAATTGAAAGTTTTGTCATGTCACAGGTCATTTTAGGAACGTTGACTTAGCCTCTGAAGATTTTTTTCAAACCGAGACTTTTTGGGAAAAAGTTGTCATAGGGCCATTTTTGTCCAGAAAATGTCAGGGATCGTTTTTTATCGCGCAATCGAGATGCAAGTTGGATCAATCGGTGAGGAAAAATATCAATTTGATTATTGACTCGATAATTGAATTTATGGGAGCCAATTTCAGTTGATTCAAGTGGGATTAAAGTCCAAATTAAAGGACAACCTTGCAAATTCGTGTGCCCCCCTTGACAATGACTTTTGGACCATTTCCCTAGCTTGTTGAGGAAGCTTGAAGGCTGAGGATTGCTAAGGAAGCTAGCCACCTAGTTGGACTTGGTCTGGGGGGACAAATTGAGAGAAAAAGAGACTAAGTGGCCCCCCTTGGTCCCCTCATCTCTCCCTCTCTCCCTCATCTATCGTCGGCAACCTCCATCTCCTCTCCATTGTGCTGTTCAAACATCTCATCCAGCAGAGAAGGCCAGCCGAAGCCCTCGCGCCGTCGCCCGCCAACTCCCGTCGCCGTTCATCGACCTCGCCTCATGCGCATAGCTGCACCTCGCGATGCGACCCCAACGTCCCCTGCCATTCCCAGCAACCTGTTTCGCATCCCACCCCATTGTCTCGGTCCTTGTTGAGCTCGACCGAAGCTCGCCCAGCTCGCCTCAACCACCGTGAAGCCCCATCGTTGGCCACCGCGTACCCCTACTACCTCCATCAGTCCTTGCCTTGCCATTCAGCCGTTGAAACCGGTCCGTTCAGCCCTGAACAGAACCCGAACCAGTGGGTTTCCAACAGAGGTTTAGGCCCATTTTGGCCCATTTCTTGGCCACGAAAGCCAAGCCCACTTTGAGGTTTCTCGTCCCCTGCAGCACCCCCGTCCTTTCGAACCGAGTGGTTCATTAATCAAGTGAGTTTAACTCACCAATCCTTGCTTAATAAGCTAATGATGTTTAGGGGTTGATTAGTTTATACTAAGATTGGATTAGGTGGTTAGTTAGAGTAGATTAGCAATTTAATTAATTGTGATTACATGTTAGGTGGTTAGAGTTGTATAGTTATAGACCAGACAAGCTCTAGTATTTAACTAGAGTAGTTTAGAAATTTTCCAGGCTCGTCTCAGCTTCCAATTACGCTTTTCTAGGCCTAAGTCATATTTATTGTATTTATTTAATAATTTATGTAATTATTTATTTTTCGAAAATTAGATCGGGATAGTTGGTGATCGGAAGTTCGTGCTAATTGCAATGATGCATTTTGTTTATTTAGTCGAGTACCTAATTGTGCAAATTGATTGTGATTGATGATTGTGGGTCTTTATCCTAAAAATTGCTTAATTTTGGTAATTAATTGGAGAATTACTAGGCGTCGATCTACAGTGCCAAAAATCTATTTTGGGACTGCTGAAAATGGTGGGAGATTCAAAAGTGAAAATCTTATATTTTGACTAAGGCCGGCCGTGTACCCACACACGTGTATTTTATCAGGTATGATGAAAATGGTAAATTGAATTGATTGTATGATTCAGGATGGTATACTTTATCATTCTTCAAGCTCTGATGTGTTAGCTTAGATTGCGAGCAATATACCGATATACTATATCAACCTACGGGCTCTAATATGTCAGCTTAGTGCGAGCAGTGTACCTTATCAGCTTAGCGAGAGCAATATTATCAGTTTAAAGGGAGCATTATTAGTGTGCTATATCAACCTAATGGTTTGATTTGTCAACTTAGCGAGAGCAGTACACTATTTATCAGCTTAGCGCGAACTATACTGTCTATACTTTCAACTTAGGGTGAGCGGTCCTGGTTGATAGGACGTCATAGATAGTATTGATTGGGCCGACCAAGAGATGGTCGTTATGACATGTATCGACTAGGTCAATTGATCGATGTTTCGATCTGAGTTTTGAATTGACATGATGGCGTGATTCAATGACTGTATTAATTAAATTGACTTGCAGGAAGAAGTGGAGGCCAAGGTAAGTCCTCTGACTCGTGGTTATGCTTAGGCAGCCCTTAGGGTGTATTTTCTTCCTAATTGGGTCTTAGGGTGTTGAACTTGCTGAGACATCGTCTCACCCCGTTGTGGGATAACATTTTCAGGTCCCTAGTTGACGGTAGTGGAGGATCCGAGGCCCGAAGTTTAGAAGGTGAAGCCCGAAGAATTGACGATCCTGTATGACTAGTTAGTCATAGGACAATTTTGTTTTGATGGAAGTCGATTCCTTTTTGTAGGCTTCTATGTATAAATTTGTGTGTTTATAAAAAAGGTCTTTAGTGAAAAATTGGTCCTGCTTTCCTATCCATTGTTTTATTGTCTGGGATTTTATTTACTACTTCCGTATGCACATTATAATGAGTGGGTCGGCGATGCATCCTGGGACATCGCTATTATATCAACCAAGTAGAGATGGGCACGGGCTCTAAGGTTTGGGACGTGATAGTGGATAGTTAGATTAGATTAGTAATTTGATTGATCATTGTTGCATGTTAGGTGGTTAGAGTAGTGTAATTAAAGCGTACACAAGCTCTAGAATTTATCTAGAGTAGTTCGGAAATTTTCCGGGCTTGTCTCAGCTTTTAATTGGGTTTTACGGGCCTAAGTTGCATTTTTGGTATTTAATAATTAATTTCCATAATTAATTAATTAATTTTTTATTTTCTGAAAATTAGATCGGAATAGACGGTGACTGGAATTTTATGCCGATTGCATTAGTGTAATCTGTTTATTTATTTGACTGTTCTTTTGTGCTGATTGTGTGTGAATTGTGCTTCGGGAATTTATTCCTAAAATTTATTTAATTTTAGTAATTAATTGAAAATCACCGGGCGTCGATTTACGGCGCCAAAAATGGATTTGTGGACTATTGAAATTAATGGGATTTTCAAAAGTGAAATTATTGTATTTTTGGCTAAAGGCGACGGTGTACCCACACACGAATATTTGGTCGGGAATGATAAAAATGGTGATTTGATTAGATGATTATTTTCAGCATATTATGAAAGTATGTTTGGCAGCTTCTGGTGAGTACTATTATTTTCGGTATACTATGACAGTATAACTGGTAGCTTTTGGCGAGCATATATAATTTTCAGCATACTATGAAAGTATGTCTAGCAGCTTCTGGCGAACATATATAATTTTCAGTATACTATGACAGTATATCTGGCAGCTTCTAGCGAGCATATATAATTTTCAGTATACTATGACAGTATATTTGGCAGCTTCTGGCGAGCATATATAATTTTCAGTATACTATGAAAGTATGTCTAGCAGCTTCTAGCGAGCATATATAATTTTCAGTATAATATGAAAGTATGTCTGGCAGCTTTTGGCAAGCATATATAATATACTATATCAATATTTGAGGTAGCTTCTGGCGAGCATATATATATTATATTATCTTAGTATTTAAGGCATCCCTTTGGGCGTATTTTCTTCCCAGTTGGGTCTTAGAGAGTTGAACTTGCTAAGACGTCGTCTCACCCCATTGTGAGATAACATTTTCCGGTCCCTAGTTGACAGCGATGGAGGACCTGAGGCCCGAAGTTTAAGAGGTGAAGCCCGAAGAATCGGCGATCTTGTCTAACCAGTTGGTCATAGGACAACCCTCTTTTGTTGAAAGCCGGTCGCTTTTTGTAGGATTCTATGTATAAACCTGTGTTTATAAAAAGGCATTTTGTGAAAAAAAAAAAAATTAGCCCTACTTTTCTATCCCATCTTGTTGTTGTCTGGGGATTTATTATTTGTTTTCACATGCGTATTAAAATGAATGGGTTGGCAATGCATCCTAGGACATCGCTATTTTTTCGACCAAGTAGGGATGGGTACATGCTCAGAGGATTGGGACGTGACACATGTAGTTGAATTGCGGGTAATTCCGCACGATTGCAATATTCACGTCGAATGGCAATAACTCGATTTTCTATCGATATTATACTCGAGACACGTAATTGAAACCTCGCGATTATGTGACAACTAAGAGTCGTCTACGAGTCGAAGATGCATAAACATGGATTGAAAATTATCGACCACGGGTCAAACATACTAAAATCCCTAAGCGCTACTCAATAGGTTAGGTTGTACTAAAATCACATTCGATCGATTTTAACCACAAAATTGAATTCAGTTTCGGGATTCGGACATTCGAGTGTATCATGATTTATTTATAAGACATCGTCTCATATTTTGGCGAATTTTCATCGAGTCCGGAATTTTTTAGAAAAATGGTTTTCAAACAAAAGAAAATGGAAAAGGGAAATTTGGATGGGCTGATTAAATAGATTATTTGGCTGCCCAAACTGGTTTAATTGTGAGAAATAAGGGCTAATTTCTCATTGGACGACCACTTGACTTAGGAGGCATGAAGACTTTGGGGCATTGCAATGAGTAATTAGATATTTCCGTAGGTTTTCTATTGGTTATTGCTTTGACTTCCAATTTCTGTCTCTCTCTCCCTTCATGCGTGCAAGCCCCCTACAGAACAGCCCTTCTTCATTTCTTCATTCTCCATTCCTTCATTTTCCTCTTTCATTGTTGCTGCCGCCCACTGCACCATCTCGATTTCCACTAAACAACCGCCCAGCCCATCCCTTGTTCAGCAACCACCAACTCACCACCTCACGCCTCCATCACCGCCTCCATAGCCCACGGCCACTGTAGCTCCAGCTGGTCTAGCCCTCACCACCACCGTCCGTTCGCCTCAACTCCATCTAGCCAACCCCCGCATCCAGCACCGCACCACCCCATGTTCAGCCTCTGTCCCAACTCCAGCACCGCCAGCTTACTCCAGCCACCGTCTAGCCAAGACCAGCTTAGCCCTCAGCCCTCTGAATAGCCTTGGTTGAGAGCTTGAGAGGCCATCTCAGCCACCGCCAAGCCTCTGTTTGAGGTACGGTAGTCTCGGGTTTTCGCCAACGTCGCGTTGCCGTCGCCGTGAGCCCGCCGCCGTCTTAATCCGATGAGTTAACTTCATAATACTTGATTAGGTTGTTAATTGTGCTTAAGGGATTAGATTAGCGTGATGAGGATTAGTAAGTTAATCATAGGTTAGTGTAATTAGCTTGATTAGGTTGGTTAGTTTAGTTAGGTTAGTCTACCTTAGTTAGGTTAGTTTACTTTGGTTAGATTAGTTAACCATGGTTAGGTTAATTAAGTTGGATTAGCTTAATTAATTGTAATTTATTTAATTAATCGTAATTAGCATAATTATTGACATATTAGCCATTTTGCAGAATTTTATGCTTGTTCTTCTTGACAGAATTTTGTGTGATTGTGAAGGCTTATATGTGTAATTGATTGCTTGATGGTAGTTGTTGATTATTATTGCAAAACTCGATTTTATGGGTATTTAAATTAAAAAAAATGCTAGGTATTGGGTTTTGACGCCAATTTTTATGTACTATATAAAATCGTGGAGTTTTAAAATGGGAGCATACAATGTTTAATGGTTTGATTTAAATATGTGACCACGCACGATTATTTTACAAGGAATTTTTAATATGAAGAAAAAGTGACCAAGTTCATTATTTAAAAACGAGGTATTTGAACGCAAAGCATGGTGTTCTTGGCCAAGTATGTGCTCATATGGTCACTATCGGAACCCGTCACCCGACGAGAGTCGGGGGGGTGATGCTTGATTAAGTTCGGATACCCCACGTCAACAAATGTCGAGTCGTGGAGGAGGCTGAGCCGATGCTCCTTTATGGAATGCCGTCTAGGCATGTAGTGCTAGACGTTGCCGTGCTCGATGGAGCGGGACAATGCCTGGTTACACCGAATGACTGCCGACTGTTGAGTTGGCCGTGACCGATGGGTCGTAATAATCGGAACATGCTTGAATGGTGGTGATAGTTGCGCCTGAATATGGGGAAAAATTGTGTGGTACGGTATGAGACGTCTCATAATGGTTTTGTCTTATAATCGAGACCCATGTGAATGTTTGCAGAATGAGGACTCGTGTTTCGATTATTAATTACGCTTGTTGTATTTATAAATGCACCTTTGATGCGCTAATATGCAGGAACGCACCGAGGTGAGGTGAGTTTTATATTTTGCGCGTTTAGGATCGCCTTCGAGGCGAATTTGCATCCTAATCAAGGTTTAGGATTTTGACTCACTAAGATTTATCTTACCCCATCGTGGTTAACCTTTTTCAGGTCCTTAGTATGGAGATACATCATGTTCATTTTGGGGTTTTGTGGGACATGGACTCAAAGTCTACCTTCTTCCCTATTCCTAGGACCACCTGACCCGCGAGTTAGTGGTGACCACGATTTGGGTCGATGAGGGCCTCCTTCACTTGATGCCTCATTGTTTCAAGCATGGTTCATTAACGAGCGTAATGGGGCTCGAGAGGGTCCCCTGCAAGGTTTTCATGGACTGCCTATCGGGACGGAGGATGGGGAGGTAGGTCACCCCATGGATATCGATATATCGGACGGTGTCGTGGAGGACCCAGCGCTAGAGTCGGAGGGATCCGGGGTGTAGGTTGCCTAAGAGTTCTTTTTCACATCAACTTGTGTATATAGACTCCTAGGGTTGACTTGGTATGTTTATAAAGCGTAGTTTGTGAAAAAAGTTCACTAGCATGGTTTTACTATCCCCGTGTTTATTTGTTGGCCAATGTCTATTTAATTCACTTCAGCATGTGCTTGATTGAAAGATAAAAAGAATAGGTCGGCGATGCATCCTGGGACGTCACATTTTGATTGACTGCCGAGGGATGTGTGCATACCAAGGGTTCGGGGCGTGACACTCTTCATTAGAAAGTTCAGAAGTATCTACCTCATTTTCTTTGTTAGCTTCAAAGTCAACCAATAAACACAAATTTGCCTCATCATCATCACTTCACTTACATTCGGTGTCACTCCACATTTCAGCATTAGACGCTCACTTCTTTGTTTCATATTCACCCTTCTTCTTTTTAAGTAATAGATGGCCTGGCTTGATGTGTCCTGCTTTTCTATATTCATACAAACCACATCCTTACCTTTATTCTCTTCTTTTTGAAGGACTTCTTGTCTTTTGAGGGTCTCACTTGTCTTGTTCATTTAAAAATTCTTCATTTCCTCATAATTTTCTTGAATTCCTCGTTATTAGTGTCATATCTTTATTATCTTCATCTTCATATGATGTTTGCTCACCTACACATCATGGTTTGAATGCAACAATTTTCTTACCTTTGTTGTTGTTTTCCTCATTCATGCGTAGCTTCATGAGACATCAGCATGTCAATTAGCTTATCCATGTTTATCGGGTGGATTCTCATTATCTCTCATACAGATATGTTTACATGACTCCATTCCTTTGGAAGTGCTCTAAGGAGCTCGTTCACTTTCTATTCCTCCATGAAGATCTTTTCTTGATTGGCTAGACCATTCACGATCTTAGTAGATCTTCTCAACATTTGAGCCTCAATTTCATCGGATTTCATCTTGAATAAGTCATATTTTCCAAGAAGAATGTTCATTTTTGTTTCCCTCACTCGGTTAGTTCCTTCAAATGTGATAAGGAGTCAGATCCCATATTTCCTTTGGTTGTCACATAAGAAGAAATTCTGTTAAAATCAAATGGAGATAATGCAGAATATAATAGATGTTTAGCTTTAGCATGCTTTGCAATTCTTCTTTGTGCATCTTCGTGCTCAGCACCGGCCATAGCAACTTGCACATTATTGCCTTCCTATTGAATAGGAGCTCTAGCAAGTACCATTGGTACATTTTGGACCACGTCCCACATGACAAGATCAGTTGCTTCAATATAAGATTGCATTCTCTATTTCTAATAACTGTAGTTTCTACCATCGAAGTATGTTAGCTTGCTTGAAGCCTGTGAATCATGTGCACAAAAACCACCAAAGTTAGCCATAAATAAGTATCTTTATTCTCAGAAGTAAAACTCTTCAAATAATAAGCAACAAAGCTTTGATACCAATTGTTGAGGCTAAGAATGCAACTCATAAGGAGTAAATAGGTTGTTTAAAGATTATGAAAAACTTTTGTGGAAATTAACGACCAATACTTAAAAGTCAGTTCAAGAAGATAAGATCAGGTGTGCATGGTGCTATTAAGAATATGTAGATGACAATGAACAAGTAAAATATAGTAGTTCCAGGTTCCAGGTTCCGATTCGGTTCCGTCTGGAATGTGGAACCTACCCTCGGGTACAGGTTCCTCAATTTTTGGAACCTGGAACCTATCCTGTCACAGGTTCTAAGGTCGGTTCCAAGTTCCAACAGGTTCTTTTTTCTTTTCTTTTTTCATTTTTTTCATTTTTTTTTCATTTTTAGATTTGAACTATAACGTACGCGCAAGCTCTACAGCGGCGTCGGCGACGAAGCGAGAGGCGAGCACGAAAATGAAGGGCATCGAGCAGCGAAGGTTCACATGAGCGACGTTGGCGACTAGCGTCAACGGTGGCATTGAGGTAACGATGGCTCGGTGGAGCCAAGTGGTTGGTTGAGGTGTTGCAGTTGGTGACAGGGACGAGCTAAGGTGACAAGTCCTTGCAGTGGTGTGGTGAGGCATAGCGACCAGATGACATGGTGGTGGTGGCGCGAATGGCATGATCCAGTGATGAGCTTGGTAGCGTGGCGATGATTGCTAGTCGCTTAAGGCTCACGATTCCATCAAGTGAAAACCTGAATGTCACATGCGAGGCCCTTGTCTATGGTTGGTGAGGGTGGTCAACCCTCACCAAACTTGGTAGAATAAAAAGAAAAAAAATAAATCATACTTCTTACAAAAATATATAAAAAAATTATCCATGTCAATTGTAGGCCGTCCTACGTGGTATTATTGGTGTCCACGCTAGTGATATCCAATTAAAATTAATTGATGGATTCAATTAGTAAAATATAAAAAAGATTTATAACTCAATTGATATAATTAAAATATTTAAGAGTGAATTGGTTAAAATATAATAATTTTAGGGCTTCATGGATGATTTTCCCCGTATCGACAAATTAGTGCTAAATCTGGGCAAAGAAGCAAACCCTAACCCTACCCAATGAAACTACTTGTAAAATTGTAGTTGATTATTTGCAAGAGAGTGCCCGAAAAAGCACATTCAAGGTCATTATGTAAAGCTTCCCGTGGCTGTTGAAGATGGGATTGTTGGGCGCATATATTGACCATTAGCCGAGCGGGGGAGGGGGCCTTAATCGGTTCCAAAACCGGTTCCAATTCCGCAACCGGTTCCGCTTGGAACCAGAACCGGAACCGGAATCGCTGGTTCCCAGAAAAAATGAACCGGGAACCGAAACTGGTCCTTTAAGAACCGGGAACCGAACCGGAACCTTTGGTTCGGTTCTACAGTTCCCAGTTCTATCCGGGAACCGCGCTCACTCCTACACAGCAAGTTAAAGTGGTTCAAATTAACCCCTAAACCTTTGTCTACTCCTTAGACTAATAGTCTCCAAACAGGCTGAAATCCACCGGTAATCTAAAGTATATAACACCAATTATCCAATGACGGCTCACTCCATGCCATGGATGACGACGGTTTAGTCGATGCCGTGGATGACGGCTCACTCGATGCCATCGATGACTGGTTAGTCGATGCTGTGGATGACGGCTCACTCGATGCCATGGATGACTGGTTAGTCGATGCCGGCTCACTCGATGCCATGGATGCCGGCTTAGGCGGTGCCGTGGATGCCGGCTTGTCGGTGGTAACGCCCGGTGTCACAATGGTAATTTCTAGTCTCGGTGAAGCGGCGGTTGTGTCCTCATGACCATGACGACTGTAGGAACGGAAACTGTAGTATACAGCAGCGACGACGGCGACAATTACTATGCCAATGATTACCCACCTTGGAGTGGCCCACCACGGAGTGCTGTTGTCGTTGGACGATATCGAATTCGGACTGATCCATGGAGGAGGGAAGTACGGGAAACCTTCACAATTTTGTGGACAGGTGTTGATCTCCATCAGGAAAACTCTCTGTAGTTCAATGCAATCAGTAAATTTACAACCCATTACGAAGCATCAAGTCATACAAAATGGGAGTGTACTAACTTTAATCAGACATCGTCCCGCATAAACGCATCAGGACGGGTTCCATTAAGTGACCATACGAGCACATATTTAGCCAAGAACACCATGCTTTGCGTTCAAATGCATTGTTTACAAATAATGAACTTGGCCAATTTTTCTTCTTATTAAAAATCCTGGTAAAATAATCGCGCGTGGTCACATATTCGAAATCAAACCATCAAACCAAGTACACTCCCATTTTAAAACTCCACGGTTTTATCTAGTACATAAAAGTTTGGCGTCCAAACTCAACACCTCACATTTTTCTTTTTAAATGCCTATAGAACCAGGTTTTATAATAATAATAGACAATTATCATAGGACAACCAATCACATAATATTGTATGTGCAAACCATCAAAATCACGCATAAGTTCTCAGCATGCCAAATATCAACCAAATCACAAAATATACATTTTCCAGCAAGCAAGACACCAAGAACAACCAGAAGACTACAACCGGGCCTCGCCGGCAGAAACCGAGTCCACTCACACGTCTCCAAGATTAATTCCAAAAACATAACCAAATGAGTTCAGAAAATCCTCAACTTTAAATATGTTATAAAGAACACTTAAATGAACACTTTTTATGCAGATACCTTGACCCAGATCTTTCTAGATTAGGAGCTGTAAATCGCTCAAGTCATTACCAAAACTATGTTTGTGTCCAGAAATTATGTTTTCTAAAACCAGCTTGGTTTGAGATCCAAAACTCATCCATTTGCTCTGAAATTTGACTATGTTAAACTTCAAGATGGGATGAAAAAATTTTGTGAAGAAAATATTTTGAAAATCGAACGCTAAGAGTTGATAAAAATCCTTTAAACACCAAAAGGTCATGGGTTCCAGCACAAAATGAGATGTTGCCTTGCATGCAACGAAGCCGAAATCTTGTTCTTTTAAATCCAAAAAATCTTGAGTAAAATATATGTCATAAATGAAGATGTTTAGAACATTTTTCAAGAAGGAAAATTGTAGCATATTTTAACCCATGAAAATAGCAAACAACGTGTGTCCAGTAAACAGATCTGAAGAGAAATCCAAACTCAGCTCCTTTGAGTACGTCTCTTGCAAGCTTAGTAGCCATAAACCCTCAAGAAACTCACATGCAAGACTTCTCACACATCAGAGCATACATGCAAGCTAAAATCCTACATAGATCTAGCTCCTATAACCCGAAAATCCATTAGATCGAGCTAAACCACCTTTATTACCACTAATCTAACCACCCATAAGCACAATTAATGGCCTAATCAAAGATTAGGGAGTTAACTCACTAGTTTTACGACGGCGGTGGGCTCGCAACGATGGCGGCGCAATGGTGACGAAAACACAAGACAACCACGGCTCAAATGGAGGCTCGATGGTGACGGTGGCTGTCCTACAAGTCTAGGCCAAACGGGGGAGGCTTGGCTCAGCTTAAGACTGGTCTGGGTGGGTGGTGCGGCGTTGTTGCCGGGCGGGAGAAGATGGTGCTGGCGTGATGTGCAGCAGTACAATGAAAGAAATGCAGAGTCAAAAACCAGGGGAGGGAAGGAACGTGAGGAGTGATGGTTGTTCTGTTGGTGGGCGTGATGGTGGGTGGAGCGGTGATGGTGGCGTGAAGGTGGAGAGCTGGCAGTGAAGTTGGACTTCGGTGGGGCTGCGGCAGAGAAAATGAAGGAAATGGATGAAGGGAATGGTTCAATGAAAGCAAAGGAGGAAGTGGGCTGCTTCGGCAGAGAGGGGGGACCATGAGTGAAAGAGAGAGAGAGAGGGAGAATGAAAATGAAAATGAAAGGCTAATCAATCAAAACCTTGGAAAATATCCTAAATCATCATCATCTATGCACAAAAGTCTTCAAATAATATCTACACTCCCCCAAATACTTTCTTAAGCTTAATTTCCCAAAATTAAGCCTTTTTGGGTGGTGAAATCCCAATTGGCTTCTTAATCCGAATTTCAATTCTTTTTTCTTTTCGTCCGAAAATCATTTTTCCGCAAAATTCTGAACTCAACGAAAATTCGTTGAAAGACGAGACGATGCCCAATAAATAAATCATGACACACTCAAACGTCTGATTCCCAAAACCGAATTAAATTTCGTGGTTACTATCGACCAAGTACGACTTTAGTACGACCTAATCTACCGGGTAACTTTTAGGGGTTTTAGCGCATTTGACCCGTGGTCGATAATTTTCGATCCACGTTTGTACATCTTCGAATGATAGACGGCCCTTGGTTGTCACATAATTGTGAGGGTTCAATCATGTGTCCCAAATATAATATCTATAAAAAAATCGGTTTATTGCCGTTCAACGCGAATATTGTAATCGTGCGGAACCACCCGCAATTTGACTACGTAATTCCATCGAATTGACTTTTATCCGTTCGCTAATCGATTTATAACGATGTCGTATTAACCCTTGCTAATTATTATGGTTGAGCGGTCGATTTCTGATCGAATTCTCTAGTCTGTCGCATTTACATCCCTTAACGGCCTCACCTAATACATTAGTTAACTCATAAGTGGCCAGCTCCAAGTAAAATTACCATAAGCTTGTCGATGAAACAATCATTTCATGTATCCGAATCAGGGGCCAAATTTCGGGATGTCACACGAGATGCCCCAAGAGAGTGCTTGGAATGCCTCAGGAGCCAAGATGCCTCATATGTCAGGATGCCTCGGAGCATTTGGGATGAAGACGGAGTAACAAACCCAGTGCATGCTCATGTTTATAACTTATTTGTGTAAATAATTTACTAGGTAATATTGGTCCGTGATTCTCGACAATGAACTAAGAGGTAACATTAGTTCAACATGATTCTTTATGTTATCCGCATGTAATAAGTGATTAACGGTGAATATCATCACTATTGATTTGCCATCAACATATAATAGGACATATGAATGTTCGGCTCACGTTTTCATGCACCGGATTGAACAGTAAGAGGATTTTCTATATTATAACTAGAGATTTCATTTACTGAGCTTTAGCTCATTCTTTATGTTACGGACTTGTAAGAGTGGATAGACCACCACTGCTTCGCTTTGGAATTCCTATAACAATTGACTACGCCTTTAAAGATGTGATTGATTTGGAAACCGATATTGCATATTGCAGATATAGTACCGTAGTATGGATCAATGTTAGACTCGGTGAATAGGTCCCTCACCGCTTTGTAGGTCGGTACATTGGTCTGCATGGTGAATGAGTCAGACCAGTTAGAGGTTTCGATGGTCCACCTGGTTTTGACAATGATGGGGCACCAGATGATGGAGAAGTGGTCGGCCCTTAGGCAATAGGACGGCTTTTACATAGATAGTCCTGGTTGTATTTAAGTAACATGGAGCTAGTCGACCCTAATCCTCGACCCTTTCCACGGTTTTTGTTGTACATACTCGGGATACTAAACTCATGTACTCTGTTATGTATAATAATAAGTATGTTGTGCTGTAATGAAATGAGTTGCAATTATTCTGTTGTGCTTCCGCGTACAATACAATTAGAGAAAAGAATAATTTATAACCATGTAGTGCGTGCCATGCCCAGTGCGTCACATTAATTAAGCCTACCTTGCTATATGAATTTCGACCGAGGCATGTCCTCCTTGTGGCTGAAGATTGGCCCCGTTTAGCGGGCTCGATTTGTTCAATTTTAAGCGCAAAACCCTTCACCGTTAGTCCAATGCTAAAACAATTAATGAAATAAACTATATAATAAATCCTCCTATGACTATATGAGTTGAAGATTAATCTCTAATTTAATATGCAATTAATTAATAGATGATTAGTCAAAATTTTAGGTGTCAATAATGGTGAACAACCTCTAGTTGACGGAACAATGTAGGCAAGGGAAGTCGGCAAAATGGATTGGCTCTGAGGATAGGGCATAGAGGTTCCAATCTCGAATCAGTTGGCTGTATGTGGACTACTTGAGAAGCTCTTATGCCAAGAGCAGGAAAAACACATGCCAGCCGGGCGACAGATTTGGGAACGGCTACTTTGGGGGCTTTCCTCAAGCTTCGAATAGTCAACTCAGTTAGAAGATAAGGTGTCTCGGAATTTGCCTAACTTGGATTGTTGTTCCGAAATGAAACTAAATAAACCCCTCTTGGGCCTTCTTGAGGGTTAGAACATATTATTAATGAAATTTATTGGTTTCATTTAACGACGGAATAACTCGTATTTTGGCTAAACCTATATCGAATATCAGTCGACTACGGACAAACTTGAAATTTTAGAAAAAATTAGTCTCTTCTTTTGTTTTGTTTATGACCAGTACTTTCTTGGTCCCATGTTTGGTATATCTGGTAGCCGACATTGCATGAGCCCAACCACCTTATATTCGCCAAACCATTACACAAAACAATTAGGCAACATGCCATTATCCCCTTTTAATAATTGCTTCAAGCTTACGAGGAAGGAAATAGAAAAACCCAGTTTTGCTTCCCGTCCCAGACCTAGAGTGTAGATTGAGGCCCACTTAACAGCGCATGACTCAGAAAGCATTGAAGACGACTTTAGTTTTGTAGTGGCAGACCAGTTTCGCATGCAGTCCAAAGGAATAGGAATCTTATGGATGAAAAGGTGAGCTCATGCTTTCTGTTAAGCATTTAGCTACTGGTTTTAGTTCTGTCCCCGCATTTGCCACGAAGAAGAACCTGCTAAAAGTGTTCTATTTTAAAATATTTTCATTATTATTTTGCGGCCAATGTGAAAGTGTATTGGAGTTTCCAGTTTATGAACGGGGTCGGCAATGTGCCTTGGTCGGATGTGGAATGGTGATGGGCAGGTCTACCGATTGACTCGAGGCATGGATCAATGCGAAATGCACTGGCAGCCCAAGCACCGGCCTTCAATATGTCCATGAAAACATTGCCATTGTGATTGCGGAATTCAGCATGCGCCATTCAGTGTGTCTCGGTATTTGTGTGCTACAGGCATTGGTTAGTGGGCTAGCCATTCAACCCATCTTGAAACATAGACCAAGGAGTTTGACATGTGTGACATCCTGAAATTCTAGTTCTATTTTTAATTGAATGAATCAAGCTTTTCATCGACGCACCTATAGTTTTATTCTTTGAGCTGATCACTCACAAGATAACTAGTCTATTTGAGGAAGCTGTTAAGGGATTATAATGCAATAGACTTGAGAATTCAACTAGGAATCGACTGCTTGACCGTGCTAGTCTGCAAGGGTCATTATGGCACAGTTAAAAATCAATTAAAGACCGGAGATAGGTCGACTCAACTAAGCTTTGTGATTAAGTGCGGGTAATTCTACCTAATTGCAAAATTCTCATCGATCGGCACTAGACCAATTTTTGTTGTTTTGGTACCCTGTGCCCATATTTGAAATATCGAGATTTTCACGACAACCGAAAGTCGCCAATGTGTCGAAGATGTACAATGTGGCTCGAAAATAATTGACCACGGGTCAATTGCACTAAATATTTCTAAAAGCTACCGGTAGGTTAGGTCACGCTAAAATCGTGTCAAATTGAAATTAACCGCGAATTTGAATCCAATTTCAGAAATTGAAAGTTTAGTCATGTCATGATTTATTTTAGGACCATCAACTCATCCTCCGATGATTTTTCTGCAAACCAAGATTTTTTTTGGCGGAAATTCAATATAGGCCGTTTTTTCGACCGAAAAATTCGAAGGATCCTTTTTTATCGCATTTTTAGGATGCAAGTTGTTTCTATTGGTAAGGAAAAATTTCAATTTGGTAGAGGGCACCTTGGTGGAATTTATGGGGACCGAATTGGATCCAATTGGAGAGGAATTTGGAACAATTTAGGGGAAAATGTTACAAATTCGTAGGCCATGGGGGGAGGGACTTTTGGACCACTTCAATGGCTTCCTAGAGAAGCTTGTTGGCTGCATTTTGGCTGAGGATGGGGCAGACATGATAGGGGGCCATCTAATGATCAAACTAGATGATATTTTAGCTTTGAGACCCTCCACTTGGGCAGCTGTCTTATTCTTCTTCTTCAGCAGAGTGCTTTCTCCATTAGGGGCCATTTTGACCTCCTAAAGTTGCAGAAAAAACAAAGCCAGCCACCCCCTACCATCGCACGCCCGCTAAATAGCCATCGCTCACCGCTCGCACACGTGGCACCCCCGCATGAGCCAACGCCCCTGCCGTGTCATCCTACCTATTGCATTGCCATGCCACTCCTCCCGAGCCTCCTTAGGCCATGTCGAGCTCAACCGAAGCCCCGTCATTGCCATTCCGTCACTGTCCGCCTCCGCCGTTCACCGCTGCAACTTCGTCCGCCTGTCCCATGCCATTTCCAGCCCTTCCAATCACTCAGCCCAACCATTTTGGTTCTTGGACAGAACCGAAATCCAACAAGGGACCATGAGCTTGAAGGCTTGTTTTAGGCCACTTCCAAGCCTCATCAGGTGTCGCCACTTCAGAGTTTGTCTCCCGTCTCCGTGTTGCTGTCATCGTGGACTCATCGGATCGTAAAACCGGTGAGTTTACTCACTAAACTCTACTTAGGAAGTTAATAATGCTTAAGGGTTGATTAGTTTAGGCTAAGTATAGTTTAGGTGGTTAGTTAGAATGGATTAGTGATTTAAATATTCGTTTATGCATGTTAGGTAGTTAGAACGGCTTAATTAGAGACTAGATAGATCGTATTATTTATCTAGATTGGTTTGGAAATTTTCCAAGCCCGTCTCAATGTTTAATTAGGCATTTCAAGCCTAAGTTTCTATTTTTGGCATTTAATTGTATTTATTTAATTAATTTTGATAATTATTTAATTATTTATTATTTTTCGAAAATTATATCGGAATAGTCGGTGACCGGAATTTCTTGCTGATTGCAATGGTATGCTTGGTTTATTTTATTGAGTGCTAATTTGTGCAAATTGAGTGAAATTGGTGATTTTGATGATTTATTCCAAAAGTGTGGAATTTCGGTATTTTAATTAGAAAATACTGGGCGTCAGTTTTTAACACCAAGTTTGCCTATGTGGACTATGTGAATAGTGAGAGCATATATCGTCAGCTTGTGAAAGCCCATTTGCATGTCAGCTTGTAAGAGCAGTATACTATATCCGCTTACGTGCTCTTGATATATTAGCTTATGAGAGCAATATACTTATTCAGCTTGTGAGAGTAGTATACTGTATCAGCCTATGTGCTTTGATATGTTAGCTTGTGAGAGTAATATACCTTATCAACTTGTGTGAGCTATGATCGTTTAATAGCTTGTGGGAGCACGATCTATTTATCAACTTGTGCGAGCTACTATCTATCTATATCAGCTTGAGAGAGCTATAACCATATATTGCAGCTTATGAGAGCAAAGACCGTCTATTTCAGCTTGTGTGAGCAGTGGTCATATCGAATTGATAGATAGTACTGAAGATATCGATTTGAGTGGATCGATTGATCGTTGGATGATTTGACTGAGCTGATCAATGAGCTAAATTGAATTGATTGGTTGAGTATATGAATTATAATAACTTGCAGGAAGGAATTGAGGTGAAGTAAATCATTTGTCTTACGTGTGCATAGATTGTTTTTAGGCATATTTCCTTGCTAGTCGGAGCTTAAGAGGTGAACTTGCTAAGACATTGTCTCACCTCGTCGTGGGCTTAACTTTTCATGTCCCTAATGTGAAGAACCCGGAGCTTGAGGTGGAAGGGTTGGGAGCATGTGAGGCTCAGAAGTTCTTTGGGAGATAGACCTCCTATATTTGGACCCTAGAGTTGGCCTCTATTTGTAAACCATAGTGTGGTTTTTAATAATGTATTTGATTTGAAATTTGTTGTCCTGCTTTTCTATCCCATCTTTGTGTTGTCTGGGGATTTATTTATTCGCTTCCACATGCGCAATAAAAATTGAATGGGTCGGCGACACGTCCTAGGATGTCGAAATTTAATCGACCACCAAGGGATGGACACGTGCTCGAGAATCGGGGTGTGACATCTCCGCCCAAAGTGGTATCAAAGCTGGTCGATAGTTGGATTGATAAGGTGCGATAAGTTATGGGATAGTTAGTAGGAATGACTTTTATTTTGTGTTGGTGCATGTCGGTGATAGTTGTTTGGTAAATTGTTGTGAGGATCGCTCAACTTCTAATTCTATGTGGAATTGGAAGGCAGGTTTTTGTAAACAATATGCGCTATAAGTGATCAGGAGCAGAAGACTCCTAGAAAGAGAATCATTGGACCTGTTACTCAGGGTAGGATGCCGACGAGGGTTGGTAATCGAGGAGGTCGTGGTAGAGCACTAGCTTAGGCTAGCGCTAGTGGAGTAGCACCGCCTCCTATTGGTGCTGGGGTAGCAACCCCTAATGATCTCAAGATTGAAGGGATCATGTAAGCACTTGAAGTTATGGGAGCATAGATAGGGCAGCAGGCCCAGAATCAAGCTACCGCCGCCACTGCTTCAGCCGCCGCCACAGCCGCCACTACTGCTGCTAATGCTGCCGCTGACGCTACTGCTACTGCCATAGCCATTACTACACCTGCCGAAGTTCTAGTTGGGAACGTAGTTATGGAGAGAGAGAGAGACCAATGCATAAGCTCATGGAGCAGTTTCTGAAGTTGAACCCACTGTGGTTCACAAGTGCAAGACATCCCGAGGCCACAGCCCTTTGGATCCAAGACTTAGAGAAGGCTTTTACACTACTGAGGTGCACGAAGGAGGAGAAAGTCGACCTTGTAGTATATCAGTTGTAGGGGATTACAAGCACTTGGTGGAAAGCCGCCAAAGGGATAGTGTTTCTGGAAGGTGTGATCCTAGAGTGGAACGCCTTTGTTGAAGTCTTCAACAGCAAGTACTTTTCGGACAGTGCTAGAGAATTGAAGATGGCAGAATTTCAGTGCCTCCCCCAAGGTAAAATGAATGTGGATCAGTATGAAGCAAAGTTCGCTAAGCTGTCATAGTACACCCCTAAACTGATCAAGGATCCAGTGGATCGGGCTAGAAGGTTTAGAGATGGGCTCAAACAAGAGTTGAGCAGTCCGCTAGTGTCATTCAATTTGAAGGACTACAACGACCTGTACGAACTGGCCTAGTTGATAGAAAGAGATCAGAGCGAACAAGCCGCTGCATCTGGGTCACAGTTTGGTTCAAAGAGGGATGAAAATTGGTTTGGGAAGAGGCCGATGACTAGAGGAAGGTATCTTGTTCCACCCAACAAGAAGGGTGGGATAGGAAAATCGGCACAAAGACATAATGGCGCGTGTCGCTTCTATGGAAGGCGACATGGTTCAGCCCTGTGCCATCTTAGGATGAGCGCGTGTTTTGAGTGTGGCCAACCGGGTCATATGGCCAGAGACTGTCCCAAAAGGCCGAGAGGACTACAGCAGTTACCGCCACCACCGCCGATGGGTCAAAATAGAAGTTTTGTGCCGCAGATCGCACAACAAGGAGGATAGAACAAAACCTCTAGCACAAGGACAAGTGTATGCCATCACGAGAGGACGAGTAGAGGACGCGCCTGATGTAGCTACAAGTACGGTTTCGCTAAACGACCATGCTACATATACTTTATTTGATCCGGGTGCGACTCATCCGTTTATAGCTGAACAATTTGTTAAGCTGGTAGGATTGAGTCCTGTGTTGTTGGAGTCAGTGGTTGGCATATCTACACCATTGAAGGATAAGGTGTTACTTGCATTGGGTTGTTCTGATTGCAAGTTAGTGATTGGTGAGTGAGAGGGAAAGATAGATTTGTTAGTCCTAGCCATGTATGATTTCGATGTGATGATTGGCATGGACTGGCTCACCAAGCAACGAGCTAAGATGGATTGCTATCGTAAAGCGATTCAGTTTAACCCGTTAGGGGATAAAAGTTTTGAGTTTACTAGGAGTCGAGGAGGAACCTCAATTACCGTAATCTCGTCGCTTGAGGCAACCCATTTGTTAGACGGGGGTTGTCAAGGTTACCTAGCGACTGTTGTGGATACAACAGTTGAGGAGCTGAAGATCAAGGATATTGCAGTGGTTCAAGAACTTCCAAATGTATTTCCGAAAGAATTGCCAGGCCTACCACTAGAGAGAGAGATAGAATTCGTCATTGAGTTAGCGCTCAGGACAGAGCCAATCTCTAAGGCCCCTTACTGGATGTCGTTGTCTGAGTTGAAAGAACTAAAGGTGCAAACGCAGGAATTGTTGGATAAGGGATTCATACGCCCTAGTGCATCACCTTAGTGAGCACCAGTTTTCTTCGTGAAGAAGAAACATGGTTTGTTGCGCCTGTGCTTTGACTATTGTCAACTCAATCGGGTGACAATCAAGAACAAGTATCCACTCCCAAGAATCGACGATTTGTTTGACCAATTGCAAGGAGCATTGATATTTTCAAAAATCGACTTGAGGACAGGGTATCATCAGTTGATGATCAAAAAGGAGGACATATTGAAATCAGCGTTTGGTACTCGATACAACCATTATGAGTTTACTGTAATGCCATTTGGATTGACTAACGCTCCAACTGCTTTTACGTATATGATGAACCGAGTGTTTAAAGAATATATGGATCAGTTTGTCATTGTGTTCATCGACGATATTCTGGTATATTCGAAAAGTTCTGAGGAGCATGAGAGTCATTTGAGAAGGGTACTTCAAACCCTGAGAAATCATGGATTGTACGCTAAGTTTAGCAAGTCCGAGTTTTGGTTGACTCGTGTTGCGTTCCTAGGTCACGTGATTTCAGGCGAAGGAATCTCTATGGACCCAACTAAGATTGAAGTAGTAATCAACTGGCCAAGACCGACTACCATGACAGAGGTCAGAAGCTTTTTGGGTTTGGCAAGTTACTACAGAAGGTTTGTGGAAGGATTTTTAGCATTAGCGTCGCCGTTGACTCGATTTTTGAAGAAGGAAGAGAAGTTCATGTGGATAGACAAGTGCGAGCGTAGTTTCCAAAAGCTTAAGCAGAAGCTGACTACCACACCTGTACTAACCATACCATCTAGTCCTGAAGGATGCGAGATCTATAGTGATTCATCGTTTAGAGGACTGGGTTGCATGTTGATGCAACTTGGTAAGGTTGTTGCATACACGTCCCGTCAGTTGAGACCTCATGAACTCGCTGCAATCATTTTCACTCTAGAAGATTTGGAGACATTATTTGTATGGAGAAAGATTCCAGATCTTCACTGACCATCAAAGTCTCAAATATCTATCTATTCTCTCAGAAGGAGTTGAATATGAGACAGCGACGCAGGTTGGAACTCCTAAAGGACTATGATTGTGATATCTTGTATCACCTTGGGAAGACGAACAAGGTTGTAGACGCTTTAAGTCGGAAGTCTTCAGTCGCACATATGATGGTTAAGGAATGAGTTTTACTTGAAAGAGCGCGAGATTCGGTTTTCAAATTTGAGGTTGGCACCTTTCGAATCTTATGGCCACCCTTAGAATTGAGCTGGAAGTGCATATCAGAATTAAGACACTTCAGTTGACAGACCCTGATGTTCAGAAAATCCTACTAGAAGATACCGATAAGAGAAAGGCTAATTTTCAGATTTCTGAGAACGGAACACTAAGGTTCCGAGGACAATGTAGAGCTTAAAGAGGAGATCTTATCAGAAGCTTATCGTAGCAATTACAACATTCATCTTGGCAATACCAAGATGTATCAGGATCTGTGTCAACACTATTGGTAGTTCGGTATGAAGGCGAACGTCGCCAAGCATGTCGCCAAGTGTCTGACGTGTCAGCAAGTAAAGGCACAACATTGTAAGCTGGGAGGACTTCTGCAACCTCTCGAGATACCCGAGTGAAAATGGGAGCACATCACAATAGACTTTGTGACAGGCTTACTGAGGAATCATAGGGGTAATGATTCTATTTGCATAGTGGTCGACAGACTAACAAAGTCGGCTCACTTTATCGCTGTACAAAAGAACCTTGATTTGGACAGACACGTAGAGTTGTATGTGCATCAGATAGTTTGTCTGCATGGAGTGCTGGTAACAATTACATCAAACAGAGACCAGAGATTCACAGCTGCCTTTTGGAAGAGTCTGCATATCCCCTTAAGAACGAAGCTATAGTGCAGTACGGCATACCATCCTCAAACGGATGGCCAGTTTGAGAGGACGATTCAAACCCTCGAAAACATGTTGCGAGCTTGCGTATTGGATTTCAAGAGAAGCTGGGAGGAGTAGCTTCATCTTGTCAAGTTTGCTTACAACAACAACTACTAGTAGAGCATTCAGATGGCACCTTTCGAAGCGTTGTATGGTAGAGCGTGCAAAATGCCAGTTTGTTGGGATAAGGTTGGAGAACGAAAGATCACAAGCCTAAAGTTAGTCCAGCGGTCAATGGATGCAGTTGCCGTCATAAAAGATAGATTAAAGACCGCTCAGAGCCGCCAGAAAAGCTACGCAGACAAGCGTTGAACAACATTGAAATTCCAAGTTGGTGAGCACGTCTTTCTAAAGGTGTCACTGATGAGGGGTACTTCGCGCTTTGGTAAGAAAGGAAAGTTGAGTCTGAGATACGCAAGTCCCTTTGAGATTCTGGAAAGAATAGGGACTCTAGTGTATCGTCTTGCATTACCACCAAGGTTGGCGCAAGTGCATGACGTCTTTCACGTGTCGATGTTGAGGAAGTATGAACCTGACCCAACCCATGTGCTGAACTTTGAAGAGTTTGATGTGGACAATAGAGTGTCGTACCTGGAAAACCGGTTTAGATCGTAGATCGCAAGGAACAGGTTCTACACACCAAGACAATCCAGTTGGTTAAAGTGGTCTGGCAACACCAAGGCACAGAATGAGCAACTTGGGAAAGTGACGAATTGATGAGGCCACTGTACCCCCACCTTTTTGTTCAAAGTTTGTAATGGTTTAAATTTCGAGGACGAAATGTTTATAAGAGGGGAAGAGTTGTCACATCCTGAAATTATCATTTTGTTTTCAATTGAATGAATCGGGCTTTTCATCAACGCGTCTATAGTTCTATTCTCTAAGCTGATTACTCACGAGATAACTAGTATATCTAAGGAAGCCGTTAAGGGATTATAACGCAATAGACTTGAGGATTCGATTAGGAATCGACTGTTTGACCGTGCTAGTTTGCAAGTGTCATTACGGCACAGTTAAAAATCAATTAGAGACTGGAGATAAGTCGACTCAACTGAGCTTTGTGATTAAGTGTGGGTGATTCCACATAATTGCAAAATTCTCGTTGATCGACACTAAACCGATTTTCATGACAACCAAAAATCACCAATGTGCTGAAGATGTACAATGTGGCTTGAAAATAATCGACCACGGGTCAATTGCACTAAAAACTTCTAAAAGCTACCCGGTAGACTAGGTCACACTAAAATCGCACCAGATTGAAATTAATCAAGAATTTGAATCCGATTTCAGAAATTGAAAGTTCTGTAATGTCACGATTTATTTTAGGACCGTCAACACATCCTCTAATGATTTTTCTACAAACCGAGATTTTTGGCAAATATTGAATATAGGGCTGTTTTCGACCGGAAAATTCAAAGGACCGTTATTTATCGCATTTTCGATATGCAAGTTGGTTCTATTGGCAAGGAAAAATGTCAATTTGGTCGAGGGCACCTTGGTGGAATTTATGGGGACCGAATTGGATCCAATTGGAGAGGAATTTGGCTCAATTTGGGGGAAAATGTTACAAATTCCTTGGCCATGGGGGGAGGGACTTTTCGACCACTTCAATGGCTTCCTTGAGAAGCTTGTTAGCTGTATTTTGGCTGAGGATGGGGTAGACATGGCAGGGGGCCATCTAATGATCAAACTAGAGGATATTTTGGCTTTGGCACCCTCCACTTGGGCAGTTGTCTTCTTCTTCTTCTTCAGCAAAGTGCTTTCTCCATTAGAGGCCATTTTGAGCTCCCAAAGTTGCAGAAAAACAGAGCCAGCCACCTCCTACCGTCGCATGCTTGCTGGATAGCTGCCACTCGCCGCTTGCATGCATGGCACCCCCGCGCAAGCCTGCACCCCTGCCGTATCATCCCACTTATTCCGTTGCCGTGCCACTCCTCCCGAGCGTCCTCAGGCCACATCGAGCTCAACCGAAGCCCCATCGTCACCGTCCGCCTCCGCCGTTTACCACTACAGCTCTGTCCGCCCGTCCCGTGGCATTTCCAACCCCTCCAATTGCTCAGCTCAACCATTTTGGTTCTTGGACAAAATCAAAATCCAACAAGGGACCATGAGCCTCAAGGCTTGTTTTGGGCCACTTCCAGGCTTCGTCGTGTGTCGCAGCTTCGGAGTTTGTCGCCTGTCTCCACGTTGCCGTTGTCGTGGACTCACCAGATCGCAAAACCGATGAGTTTACTCACTAAAATTTTCTTAGGAAGTTAATGATGCTTAAGGGTTGATTAGTTTAGGTTAAGTATGGTTTAGGTGGTTAGTTAGAACTTATTAGCGATTTAAATATTTGTTAATGCATGTTAGGTAGTTAGAACGGCTTAAGTAGAGACTAGACAGATCATACTATTTATCTAGATTGGTTCGGAAATTTTCCAAGCGCATCTCGATGTTTAATTAGGCATTTCTAGCCTAAGTTTCTATTTTTGGCATTTAATTGTATTTATTTAATTAATTTTGGTAATTATTTAATTATTTATTATTTTTCGAAAATTATATCAAAATAGCTAGTGACCGGAATATCATGCTGATTGCAATGGTATGCTTGGTTTATTTAATTGAGTGCTAATTTGTGCGAATTGAGTGAAATTGGTGATTTTGATGATTTATTCCAAAAGTGTGGAATTTCGGTATTTTAATTAGAAAATACCGAGCATCAGTTTTTAACGCCAAGTTTGCCTATGTGGACTATGTGAATAGTGAGAGCATATATCGTTAACTTGTGAGAGCCCTTTTGCACGTCAGCTTGTGAGAGCGGTATACTATATCTGCTTACGTGCGCTTGATATATCAACTTATGAGAGCAGTATACTTATTCAGCTTTTGGGAGTTTGCACGTCAGCTTGTGAGAGCAATATACTTTATCAGCCTATGGGAGAACGATCTATTTATCACCTTGTGCAAGCTAGTATTTATCTCTATCAGCTTGTGAGATCTATGACGATATATTGCAGCTTGTGAGAGCAAAGACTGTCTATTTCAGCTTGTGTGAGCAGTGGTCATATCGAATTGATGGATAGTATTGAAGATATCGATTTGAGTGGATCGATTGATCGTTAGATGATTTGACTAAGTTGATCGATGTACTAAATTGAATTGATTGGTTGAGTATATGAATTATACTAATTTGCAGGAAGGAACTGAGGTGAGGTAAGTCCTCTGTCTTGTGTGTGTATAAACCGCCTTTAGGCGTATTTCCTTCCAAGTCGGAATTTAGGGGGTGAACTTGCTGAGACGTTGTCTCAACTCGTCATGGGCTTAACTTTTCAAGTCCCTAGTGTGAAGAACCTGGAGCTTGAGGTGGAAGGGTCGGGAGCATGTGTGGCTCGAAAGTTCTTTTGGAGATAGACCTCTTGTACTTAAACCCTAGAGTTGGCCTTTGTTTGTAAACCATATTGTGAATTTTAATATGTGTTTAATTTGAAATTTATTGTCATGCTTTTCTATCCCATCTTTGTGTTGTTTGGGGATTTATTTATTGGCTTCTGTATGCGCAATAAAAATTGAATGGGTCGGCGACGCATCTTGGAACGTTGCAATTTAATCAATCATTGAGGGATGAGCACACGCTCGAGGATCGAGGCATGACAACATGTGTGCGAATAGATGGGTGGCAAACTCGTAAGGCATAAGGAAGCTGATTGGTAGGATTCCTTTTGGGTGCACCACCAACCAACCTTGATCTTTCGAAAAGGGTTTGAGTAAGAGCATGCCTATTAGGACCAAAAAAATGGTGAACTAGCTTGAGCGGGGCGAAACCAAAGGAAACTCTAGTGGAGGCCTACAACTACACCAATGTGCAAATTGTTTGTCTAACTTGAAAATAGGGGTGAGAGACTTATCAAACTGTCTAGTTGTGATATCCGGATTTTTTTGCCGGACCTCAAGTATGTAACAGATTGTGACGGGTCGATAGAAGTGTCTTTAGATTGCATTATTGCCACCATTTGCGGATGCCGTTTCGTCATCATTGCCGGACCAAGGCATTGCGTTTGGTCGTGATCCGATCATTAAATAAATTATAGTCTCGTCGAATATCTTCCCTACGTAACATTACTAGTGAGACCGAGGTTCATACTAAATGGTGTGTCGACAAGTTACCTATTACACTAACTTCAACTGTTCCTCTCATTAGACGACCACATTTTTCGACCCTGCTAACCCGAATACGTGGATGAAGGAATCCCTAAGGATCGGCCACCTCGAGTTGCCTAGCCCCTCACTTGCATGAAGACCGAAGTCCCATGCATGCACGCACGTTGTTCCCTCCATGCGACGTGCGCTTGGTAGTCAACCGAGGGAAATGGTTGACTGAATCATAGCCAGCAATGGCCACATTGCTTCATAGTCGGCTGCCAGCAAAAGTCCAAGACTTTGCATGCGAAGGACACGTCCTCCTCCAGCTGCCGCTCCTTGCAACAGCCACCGGTGTCTTCATTTGTTGACTAGGGAAGTCAACATGCAAAGCCTTCGAAGAAGAACGGAATAGCAAGCAGAGAGAGAGAGAGAGAGAGAGAGAGATAGAAAGAGAGAAAGAGAGAAAGAGAGAGACCGCACCCCCTCGCCATCGTCGCGGCTGGCTTCTCGCGTGCGTCTTGCCTTAGTCAACTGCCGCAGCACCAGTCACCTCTCCGTCTCACAGCATGCCATCGACACCACTCGTTCGCACTCTACCATTACCGAGCTGGACCTAGTGACCCATGAGCTTTGGGATTTGCCTCAGCCGTGCTTGTAGCTTCCCGCTCGCTTGCCGTTGACACCGTTGGACCTAAGGCAAGTTGGAGTCTACTAACCTATATAGTGTAG
>JABKBO010000019.1:0-70982 GCA_014182715.1 Eucalyptus cloeziana
CCTTTGCAATCCATACGTAGGTCCCTCTAGATACCTACCCAATTCATTTTCATGACTTATGGCCATTATTGACCATTTGTGTTCTTGTATGATCAATAATGCTTATAAGTCTCTAACAAGATGTTCTAAGTGAATCCCCAAGATTTACCCCACGGTACCAAGCATCGGACCTAACATACATCTAAAATCCACATGCATTAATGCAAATTAAACGCACAAGCAGGACTTTAAGCCTTATTTCTCAAACAATCAAACAATTGAATGAAACGTCAGAGGGTCAATTACTCAATGATCACGTGCCAATCACAAACACAAACATTTCAAATGAATGGCATGATTTCATGCATGAGTGGTCCATGTGATACTTCAAAAAATGAGTTTGAAATTTTGAGAAAGGAAAATAAGATTTTTGGACAAAGGATTGTCTTAGTTATGAAACATATTTTATTACCAAAGCTTATTTGGTACGCATATCATGCACTCACAAACATCGCAGGTGTGGCACCCCCAAACCCAGTAAGGTCGCCACAGATACCAAACGCTCTACCTATTTCAAAACTAGTTACTTGTCTTTGATAAAAAAAAAAAGGGGAGTTGTGAAGAAGGACCGAGGTTCGCAGGCATTTTTTTTTTTTTTAAAGGAGTTTAGCACAGCTCAAGCGAAAATTAGAGGCGAGTCTCACCATCCCTCCACTCTCTTAGCGACGATACAATGCACACCAACTACACATTGAAGGAAAACATAAAGCCAAACCACTTTTATTTACATTTTCAGGATGGACATCTTGGGTCGGTATAACCAAAAAGGAAACCAAGACTTTTCACTAGGCTCGGCTATATCTTAAAAGAGATCATCGACCCCCTATCTCGAAACGTGTAAGACCTTCCATCTACAAGTGTTGGCTCCCTCTCCAAAAAGTGTCAGCTCTCTCTCTCTCCTCTCACGGGCTATCACACCAAGCCAGGTGCATCGGGCGGTGGCGGTGGCAGCATCCCCAGCATTACCCCGTCATGTCGGACATGGACGGACAGGAGCTCCTGGATGACGGGGCCCCCAGCCAGGCCCACATCATACATTACCAGCACCCGAACTCTCAGAAACACCAACCCAGAGATGGTGACGCAAATGTGCTCCATGCATTCCACCTCCACATCCGAGGGAATGCCATAGAAAGTGCCACGTGAGACTGGAGGGAGAGGCATCTCTCTAATCTGAAATGTTGGTCCCAAAGGGGTGAGTACAACCACTCAGCAGGTAAAGGACCAATAATCACTCAATGCATCATGCAATACAATCATCGCAATCATAGCATAACACATGTTATTCACGTATCCATGCATAATTTACCTTGATATCATGCACATGTCATCATATCTCATGTACATACATCATCATATAGTCATCACCTTCATCATGCATCCATGCACTCATCATCATCATATCACATGTGCCATCATGCCATAGGTGCACATACATCCATGCACTCATCATCATCATATTACATGTGCCATCATACCATAGGTGCGCATACATCCATGCACTCATCATCATCATATTACATGTGCCATCATACCATAGGTGCACATACATCCATGCACTCATCATCATCATATCACATGTGCCATCATGCCATAGGTGCACATACATCCATGCACTCATCATCATATCACATGTTATCATCATGCCATAGGTGCACATACATCCATGCACTCATACATGTTACATTATGTCATCACGCATACGAGTCCCTATACCATGCATGATTCGGTTGTAACTTATGTTTTTGAATTGAATTGCCACATTTTCCTTTCCCGAGACCAATAATTTCATCCCGCATTTCTATTGCTCGCACCCAACCTGGCATCGCGAGGAACCTTCGGCACACACCTCTGGGCATCTCGAAACTCCCGAGGACATCCGGCACACACCTCCAAGCATCCGGCTCACACCTCCGGGCATCCCGACACTCCCGGGGCATCGTCGGCTCACACCTCCGACGGCATCCTTATTCTCATACATCTCTTTTCCAATTTCACATTTGAAATTTACAATGCAATTGGTTTAGATCACTCATTTGAAAATCATGTAATATGCATTGGGAAAATGTCATTTAATGAAATGGTTTAAATGAAATCTTTCTTTGAGATCATGGAAAAATTCATCATTTCTTTAATACCATATGAAATGTATGAAAGCCATCACACCATTGCATGAATAATGATTCAAAGTCTCATAATTCACACAATAATTCATACAGATCATGCATCACAGCATAGAATAGGCCTTGCATTCCAATATCATAAATTTCGAAAATGTACAGATTACACAGTTTTCAAAACACAGTAATTTAAATAGGTAAATGACCTTTAAAAATCACAAAATTTAAGGATGTTGTAGTTAAGACATAGATAAAAATGTTTCATGAAGAACATTTCTCCAAAAGAAATTTGTACAGAATGATTTAGGTCATGCATGTCAACATTTCCAAGTCCGAAACACACACATTTCACAGTTTTTTTTTTTTTTGGAAAACATTTAAATTAAATATCCATATGATCCTCAAAAATCACAAAATCAGAGCATGTACTAGATAAGGCATAAAGATAAAAATTTCATGAAGAACACATGCCCAAAAGAGATTCACACAAAAGATATAGCTCACACATTCCAACATGCAAAATTCGGACAAAGTCAGATTGCGCAGTTTTTGAAATATTTCGATTAAAATACCCGAATGATCTCCAAAAATTCTGAAATTTCACCAGGTTATAGTTAAGGCCCTAAAGTAGATTTTTCATGAAGACATCTAGGCCAGATTCGTTCTAGATAATTTTCTATAGACGTCCTAAACTCCTGGCTCTAGCACCGAAACGTCCAGTATACCTATCTCCGAAATATCTAGTTTTTACCTACTTATCCTTCTTCGTTTCCTCTGAAATTTTGATATGTTTCGCCTCAAAAGGTCCCCTACAACTTTCATTAAGGGATCTAAGTGAAATTTCCAAAGAATAGTCACCATATGGGTCCAAGAAGTCTCGGGTGTCCAGTACCGTATTTCCAGATTTACCGTCTTCAAGAGAAAATCGATTCACTAGGTTATACTTGCTCATTTTACCTCAAATTTGAGTATGTTAGTCTTTAGGATGTTCTATACAAGTTTCATAAAGAAGTCGAAGAGAAATTCTCGGTAAAAAGCAACATGCAACTCACAAAACCACCGAAAGGTCAGGAAAGCAGTTCCAGATCTAGTGTCTTCGTAGAAGAAGGGTTTCACCCCTTGAAACTCAACCATTTTGTCTCAAATTTTAGTATGTTATACTTTGAGATGTTGTCTACAACTTTCATGAAGAAGTCGAAGTCAAAATTCAACTCAAAACATGCATGCAAGGCTCTACAACGTTCGGGGTCAGGCGGCACATTCAAAAACAGAACACATCTTCAAGAACAACACATTCTAGCTTCGGTTCTTAGACCCTAAACACCCAAGATTCAACACCATTCCAAACACACATGCAAGACACACATGCAAGAGCAGCAAATGGATCCCAACTTGCCTCCAAAATCGAACAAACGACGGCACACGGACGGCGATGGACGAGCGGACGGACGGATGACATGCGGCGAGCGGCTCCTTCCTCCTCTCTCGGTTCCTCTCTTTCTCTCGAAATCTCTCTCTCTCTCTCGCTCACCCTCACGGACGACAGCCCCTTCCCCTTTTCTTTTTCGAATTTCCCTTCCTCCCTAGAATGATTAGCATGTAATCATTACTTAACATGCATGGATACACTTGGTAAGCCTCCAATGCCACTTGTAAAATGGCATGCAAAAAGAAAAGGGGCCTTTCATGAGCCGGCCCCCTTCCCCCTCCATCCGGTCCCTTGGTCGACAGCCCTATTGGGCCTTGTGGGCTGGTCGCGAAAAAGGGGTGAGGCAATGGGCTAGTTTTGGGCTTTCAATTGTCCAGCCCATCCTCATCCTATTAATTTACCTAATCCTTAATTCTAACAACACCTAATTGAAATATAAATCACCAAAACTTTGTGACCCATCTAGATAAATTCCAATCCATAATCCTCATGGCCAAAAATAGAATTTTCCTTATCAAATAATTGTTCACCAAAAGCTTGGCCAAAAATTCTTAGTGCAAGACATGAGGTAGAGCACCCCTAAAGATTGGCAAGGAATCCTAGGATGCCACAGCAGGCATTATAAATACGATCCAAACTATAATAATCATAATGTCAAATCAAACATTGGAAACATTTTGGGAAAAATTTAAGACAAGGAACGTCATGATTATAGAACGTACTTAAGTGTCTAAGTCAGTCTAGGGTTTGCATATCATGCACTCATAGACTTCATGAACATTTTAGATACAGTCTAAAACCAAGACAATTCTTATGTCAAAACATAGTGTTTGAAAGATTTTAAGTATTTGAGGTCGAAAATAATCACATGAACCAAAGCCATCCTTGATGTGTGTCGCGACCCGATTTCACCGCCCTCAAATCTCTCACCATCACGAGGAGAGAAAAGTGGGGAAAAGTCGAGTTTAGGGATACTTGATCACGAGAGTTCCCTCACAGCTCGCATTCCAAAAGATGTCATGTGACATCCTAAATTTCAACCCCGTCTCGATTTTATGAAATAAGCATTTCGTCGACGCGCCTATAGTCCTTTTTCTTGGAGTTCATCACTCACGAGTTAACTGATCTATTAGGTGAAACCGTTAAGGGATATAAACATGACATACTTGAGAATTCGATTAGAAATCAACTGCTCGACCATAATAATTGGCAAAGGTCAATATGGCACTATTATAATCAATTCGTGATCAGATATAGGTCAATTCGACGGAAACACATAATTGAATTGCGGGTGATTCCATGCTTACGAAATTCGCGTCGAATGGCACTAACTCGGTTTTCTATCGAAATTGAATTTGGTACCTATAATTGAAACCTTGCGATTTTTACGACAATCGAACGTCACCTACGAGTCGGAGATGCACAAACGTAAATAAAAAATTATTGACCATGAGTCAAATGCGCTAAAATCCCTAAAAGCTACCCGGTAGGTTAGATTATAATAAAATTGCGTCCGGTCGATTTTAACCACGAAATTAAATTCGATTTCGTGAATCAAACGTTTGAGGGTGTCACGATTTATTTTTAGCACCTCATCTCATCTTTTGGAAGAATTCCGTTGAGCCCAAAATTTGCGGAAAAATCAATTTTGGCAAAAGAAAGTAAGAAGAAATTCGGATGGGCAGAATAAAGGGACTTTTTGGCCATCAAAATTGATTAATTTGAGAAGAAAGGAGAGGAAATCAGCCATTGGTTGGCCCCTTGACTTTGTGAGCTGAAACTTTGGAGGCAAACACTCAAGTTGCTTGATATTTAGGCTTAGCCCCATTGGCTCTTGCTTAGACTTTCATTGCCCCTTGTTCTCTCTCTCCTTCCCTCTCTTCTCCATTTGAGCGTGCGCATCCCCCTCTGGCCGAGCTTTTTGCTTCTTCTTCTTGCTTCTTCATCATTTCTCCTTTTTCTTCAAGTCTAGCCCCTACCCAGTCCTTCCGTCCCTATTGCCATCCTCGCTCCGCTTGTGTCAGCATCCAGCGGCTGTCTGAGTTGGTCGCTAGCCATCTCGCCACCAACGTGGACTGCCGTCCAGCCCGCCAGCGACCAGCAACTAGTCCCACTCGTCCTCGCGCCATCCCCACGTCCAGCTTGTCGTTCGAGCACTACCTCAGCCCAAATCGACTAGCAACCAGAACCGAACCAGCAGCTCCAAGCCATGAGCCCCTTGTGGTTTTTCAACCCTGGTCAGTCCTCCATTGAAGACCCGATAGTTATGGGTCTTGGTCACCATCGCGCCGCCGTCGCCGTGGACCCGTCGCCTCGTTAATCCGATGAGTTAACGTCTTAATCTTGGATTAGGAAGTTAATTGCACTTAGTGGATTAGTTTAGGTTTAATTAAGGATTAGTGGTTAGTTAGGTTAGTTAGTTACCTAGACTAGTTAGTTAGGTGGTTAGTTTGGTTAGTTTAGTTAACTAGGGTTAGTTTAGTTAATTGTGGTTAGTTAACCATGGTTAGTTAATTAATCATGGTTAGTTGAATTAAATTAGATTAATTTAATTTAATTGTTATTTATTTATTTAATTATAATTAGCATAAATTGTGATGGGATAGCCGTTTATCAGAATTTTACGCTGATCGTCGCGGTTGAATTCATATGTGAAATTGATTACTTATTTGTGTAATTAAGTGCTTGGTTGTCGTTTTGAATTATTATTGCAAAAATCGATTTTATGGTATTTAAATAGAAAAATACCGGGTGTCGATTTTTTACGCCAAAAGTATTTTACATACTATATAAAATCGTGGAATTTGGAAATGGGAGAGTACTACGTTTATTGGTTCAATTTAAATCTGTGACCACGTACAATTATTTTACCTGGAATTTTTAATACGAAGAAAATTGGCCAAGTTCATTATTTGAAATTGAGGTATTTGAGTGCAAAGCATGATATTCTTGGCCAAGTATGGATGTACATGTGATCACTAAGTGGAATCCGTCCTGATGCGTTTACGTGGGACGAAGCTCCTCAGTGGGGCACTGTCTAAGCGGAGGATGCTAAACGTTGCCGTTCGTGAATGGATTTCTGGACAAAGCTCCTCAGTGGGGTGTCGTCTAGGCGGAGGATGCTAGATGTTGCTGTTCACGAATGGATTTCGGAACGAAGCTCCTCAGTGGGGTGCCATCTAGGCGAAGGATGCTAGATGTTGCCGTGCCTAACGGAGCGGGACGACGCCCGGTTATGCTGGATGACTGTCGACTATTGAGTTAGCCATGGTTGATGGGTCGTAATAACTGGGACACGCTTGAGTGATTGAGATAGTTGCGCCTGATTATGGGACAAAATTATGTGGCATGGAATGAGATGTGTCATAACGGTTTGGCCTTATAATCGGGACCCATGTGATTGTTTGCAAGATGAAATGAAGTGTCCTGGTTATTAATTACACTTGTCATATTCATATGATATATGTGATGAGCTAATGTGCGGGAACGCACCAAGGCGAGGTAAGTTCTATGTGGTGCATGTTTAGGCCGCCTTTGAGTGAATTATCATCCTAATCGGGGTTTAGGGTGTTGACTTGCTAAGATTTTATCTCACCCTGTGACATCCATATTTTTCAACCCTGTTTTCTACTGAATAAATCGGGCATTCCATTGACGTGCCTATAGGGCTATTCTCAGAGCTGATCACTCTTAAGATAACTAGACTATCTGGGGAAATCATTAAGGAATTTTAAGGCAATAAACTTGAGAATTCGACCAGGAATCAACTTCTCGACCGTGTCTATCTTTAGAGGCCATTACGGCACAGTTAAAAATCGATTTGAAATCAGAGATAGATTGGTACGACAGAGATGTGTGGCCAATTGTGGGTGACACCACTAAATTGGAAAATTCTCGTCGGCCGGCACTAGATTGATTTTCTTATTGTTTTGGTACCTCGTGTTCATATTTGAATCATCGAGATTTTCACGATAGCCGAGAGTCCAATGAGTTGAGTGGGTTCATTGTGGCTCGAAGAAAATCGACCACAGGTCATTTGCACTTAAAAATTTTTGAAAGTTACCCGATAGCCTAAGTCACGCTAAAAAAGCGCCAATTGGAAATTAACTGTGAATTCAAGTCCGATTTAAGAAATTGAAGATCCTGTCATGTCACAATAAATTCTAGGAGTGTCAACTCGGCCTTAGAAGATTTTTCTGACACTCGACATTTTTGGGAAAAAGTTGTCGCCGGGTCGTTTTTGTGCAGAAAAAGCTAGTAATTATTTTTTATAGCAAAATTGGGAAGCGAGATGGATTCTTGGATGAGGAAAAATGCCAATGGAAGCATTGAGATGTTAATTGATTTTATGGAGACCAAATAAGATGGAATGGAAGTGGATCAAGAATCCAATTGAAGCCAATTGGAGCCAAATTCGTAGCTCCCCCTTCCCCTAACTTTTTTGGACCATTTGAGAGGTTGTGAGAGGTGTGTTGGTGGCCATTTGACAGCCATAGGTTGCTGGCTTCTTGGACAAGCTTGAAGGGGACAAAAATATGGAAAAATTGGCCATGGTGGCCCACCCTCTCTCTTATCTCTTCCCTCATCTCTATCCTCTCCCTCATCCTCTTCCAACTTGTCGTCCAAGCCCTTCTCCCCTCCATTCTCGACGCCAGCCACCTGAAGAAGAAGACCGAAGCTACTGTTGCAGCCGAGACACCACCGCATGCCCTCGTCGTCGCCGGAGACCGCCGTTCGCCTCCACCCGCGCCAGTCGCACATCGTCCGCCCCTTGGCCATCTCCCTCACGCCTCCCAACAGTTGCTTCGGGTTTGTGGAAGCTCACTCGGGGCTGTCCCAAACCCGTTCGACCCCCGTGAGTCTACCTTTAGGCCCGGTTTGGCCTATTCTCTCTTTCTCGAACAATTCCCGCCTTGAATCTAGTTGTTTGGCTTCTATTTTCAGCAAGAACATATTGGGTTTGGTGTGGGTTTCCAGCCACCTTGCAAGCCCGTTTTGAGATGTTTGTAGGCCTTGGACCCTAAGCCCGCTTTGGAGAAAAACGTCCATTGCGACATTCCCAACGTTTCGATCCAAGCGGATTGTTAAACGGGTGAGTTTAACACACTAAACCTCACTTAGTTTGCTAATGACGCTTAAGGGTTGATTAGTGTTAATTAACCATGATTAGGAGGTTAGATTAGTTTAGATTAATTAAATTAGTGACTTATCATTGCATATTAGGTGGTTAGACTTAGTGATTAGCATGTAGACATATCCTATTATTTATTGAACATGCCTCGGGATTTTTTCCTGATCCGTTTCGGTTTCCAATTAGGCATTACGGGCTTAAATTGGATTTTTAATAATTATTTAATTAATTTTCGAAATTATTTATTTAATTATTTATTTTCTGAAAATTCAACCGGGATGGTTGGTGACCGGAATTTTATGCTGATTATCGTGGTGCAGTCCGTTTATTTATTTGAGCTTTGAATCGTGCCGAATTGATTTAATTGTGCATTTTTAGGATATGTTCCTAAATGAATTTATTTTGATTATTTGATTGAGAAGTAATTGGGTGTCGATTGTTAGTATTGAAAGTAGATTGGTGAACTACAGAGAAAGACATTGTGTCGTAGTGGATTCATGGTAGGAAGTAAATCACCTCAGAGAAGGCATGTGGGCTCGGTGACTTGATCTCTCACCTAGGAGAATGCATGTGGGCTCGGTGATTAGGTATGGCATTTTGAAAATGGCATGTGGGCTCGGTGATTTGATGCATCACCTTGGCGAATTTGGTGCCTAAGAGAATGCATGTGGGCCCAATGATTTGAGTATGGCATCTTAAAAAGGGCACGTGGGCTCGGTGATTTGATGCATCACCTTGGCGAAGAGGTCGCCTTAGAGAATGCACGTGGGCCTAGTGATTGAATATGTCATCTTGGCGAAGAGGTTGCCTTAGAGAATGCACGTGGGCTCAGAGACTTGGTATGTCATCCTGGAGGATGCACGTGGCTCAATGACTAGATATCCCACCTTGAATAATGTACGTGGGTCGATGAGTAAGTATGTCGTCTTGGAGAAGGCACGTGGACTCGAAGACTTGGTATGTCATCCTGGAGAATGTACATGGGCTTGAGGACTAGATATTCCATCGTGGGGAATGTATGGTACTGATTGACATGTAATCTACTAGTTCGATTGATCGACGGTTTGATCCGTGATGACATGTTCGGGTGCCTATTTGAATTGTGCTAACTTGCAGGTGGAATTTGAGACCATGGTAAGTCCTTTGTCCTGTGTGTGCATAGGCAGCCCGTAGTGTATTGGTTTACTAATTGAGTCTTAGGAGAGTAGAACTCGCTGAGACGTAGTCTCACATCGTTGTAGGACAACATTTCAGGCCCCTAGATGGCAACACCTCCACCTCCTCGCCCTCTTATGCACTTCGGTATTCCAGAGAAAGTTACATAGATAGAGTACCACTTCCACATACAACCTCACCCCGAAGGACTGGAGTATGTTTTAGTTACGTTGACCGTCTGGGTTGACGTGGGACTAGACGCCCTGAGACCTCATGAGTTCCGATCATGGTATCGTGATTACTATGATGGGCGAAGAGAGGATCTTATCCAGAGGGTGATGTGCCTAGATATGTGTTGGAAGAAGCATTCAGAGAAGGAATGGCGGACCATTAAGACGGGTCGGTTGTGGATGCTAGGAATCCTCAGGAAGAGGAAGATGCTCGTACCCTCGTGTACTTGATTGATGATGACAACTGGAATGATGGGGACGGTGAGATTGTGGAGCAAGAGGAGTGGCCGAAGGATGAACCCATGGAAGAGGAGCTTGTGAACGAGCCTGTGGATGAATCGGCAGATGAACCCGAAAAGGAGCCAGAAGATGAGGAGTTAGTAGAAGAAGATGAAGAAGAAGAGGAGGATGACCTCAAGGAGGATCCTGAGTACGACCTGGATGAGGATTGAGACCTGATAACTCTATAAAAATAGAGTTATTTTACCTATTTTAGGCAACGATTAATGCAATATCTATGAGAAAATATTTGGATTTCCTTTTGATTATTTGAATTTTCCTTATTTATGCAGAATAATAATATATGGAGAAGATAATGAAAAAAAAGGCAAAACTCAGGAATTTAAATCAAGCAGCAGTGGAAGATAGATATCAAATCAAAATCCTCTGATTTACTCTCTAATTTTATGCGCAATTGCTTGGAGCTCGGATATATCCTCAAAAGGGGAGAACATTAAGAGAGAGAGAGCAACTAGGTTTTTATTATATCGTTTTTCATTGTTCTGAGAGTTTTTCAAGTATTTTGAAGAGAAGACAAAAGTGGTGACAAAATTTTTGTTCTTGGATTCAAGATGCTAAGTTTGATTTTTATTTTTATTTCTTCTTCTACTATGTTCTAACTTTCTTTTGTTAGGGCTACGATGTAGCCTAACCATGATGATGTGAATTTCATGATTTTTATATTTTGCAATTGATTTCATTCATGTGAGTTATATATTATTGTGCATAATGCTTTTGAGTGACTGGCCACCACTTGAATGATCTGATGTGTATGTTTGAGATTGAGAAGTGATAATATGCAATTGTTCATTATAATATATAACCATAAATTAAACGTGGATAGAAATATACTACGTTATTTGTGTAGCTTTCGGTAATAAGGTGATCCAAAAGACTCATTGTAAGCCGGGAATATTCATAGTTTTTAATGCACTTATATTTATTTTAATTCATATAGAGATATAGTGGATTAATAAACTGAGTAGGTTTGCTATACCTAGAGATATGATAGTAAATATGTTAGGAAATTTTGCTATCACATGTTTGATATTGTTCTTGTATTCACAACAATCCGAAATTCATATCTAGTGGTTATGGTGAAATCGGATGCTCTAACATATTTATCTGATTGATTTACTGCATTTTAGTTTACAAATTTTGTTTTTAATTTATTCTCAATTATATTTTGATCTGTTAGATAAATTTTAGAGTTAATCGATTTTATCATCGATCTTCGTAGGACAATACTTTATCTCATCATTATATTATTTGTTCGACACGTTCACTTGCGTTTATAATTTTACGAACAAGACCCCATCCTGTTTTGCAAACTATGAGTTTTGATCGATGTACAGTAGATAAGACTCGAGAATAGTATTGTGTTATATACTATATAGTTTGTTGTATGTAAAGGTGTGGTTGTGGTTTTCAGTTATGAAAAATATGGCTCTACTTTTCTATCCCATTGTTTTATTGTCTAGGGATTTATTATATGCTTCCACATGCGTATTAAAATAAAAGGGTCGGCGATGCATCCTGGGACATCACTATTAATCGACCAGGTAAGGGATGGGCGCGCGTTCGAGGATCGGGGCGTGACACACCCCATTGTGGTTACCCTTTTTCAAGTCCCTAGTATGGAGAAACCAGAGCCCAAGGTCGAAGGGTCCTGAGCGTAGATGACCTAGTAGTTTCTTTTTAAACTAGACTCATGTGCATATAGTTGCAGGGTTGACCTAGTGTATATGTGAAATGGCTTGCTTTTACTATCCCATGTGTTTGTTTGTTGGTTGGGTAATTATTAGTTCGCTTCCACATGTGCATAAAATGAATGGATCGGCGACGTGTCCTAGGAACGTTGCAATTTTAGTCAACCGCCGAGGGATGTGTGCGTGCCCGGGGTTCGAGGCGTGACATGTCATCATCTCGCCTTTCGAATCAAGCGTCTCATGAGTTCCCCCAATGAGATCGCGAGCTTTCCCAAGCTCGTACCCCGCGTGACAACAAAGTGTCACGATCCATACCCACACAGGTGACACACTTTAGAAAAATGGGTTGGGTGTGGATATTGGATTTAAAGGTACCTTTACCATGGTAACCTTATCAACAGTACGTTTCGCCCATAAGGATGGCATCACTTCATCCTTTGGGGTACTCCCATATCGAGTATGTCAAACCATGGTGAGTTTCATCGAAACTCGTACCTCGTGTGACGAGTTTATTTATATAGTTTAATTGTTTATGACAACCTAAAAATAAGACAGGAGTCGCCACTAGCCTTGTTTTGGGGGTCGTTTAGAAAACCCAATTGAGGGTCGAGAGTATTCTTTCAATTTTTACGCAACCAAATCTAGGTTTGGGGGCTTGGGTTACGTTAATATTTCTATTAGCGCCCTTTTCAATACCTAAACAGTATGTTGTGTTTTCTCTAACGTGTCCGTGCGTTTCTTCTTACATTTTCGGGATCATTAGTCTTCAGCTAGGGGATCATGCTTGGTTGGTCATTTTCATACTATTTTTTTGTGGCAAAGATCATTTTCATACTTTTCTATTTCTAGAAAACAAGAAAAGAAAGCAATCAATGGAATTGAAATTTCGAAATAGTAAGTAACAGTTAAGGATATCAGTAAATCTACCATGCAATCCTAGAAAATATAAAAGAAAAACACTATTGAAAAAAGATGAGAGGAAGAAGAGAAAACCCGCAACTCGTTGGGCTTTATACAACAAACGAAACCTGAGACATATGTCGAGGGAATCAATAATAGATGATAATGGTCGGAATGGACATTGATCTCCACTGTCTTTATGCTTTCTCCATCTTTGGGGTCCTAATCTAAACATAGTCTAAGAAATCTATAACTAAGTGCATACAATGGAAAGAAACAAACATACACATCAAAATAATCAAAAACATGATATTATGTCAAGATCAATCATTTAAAGAAAGTTCAATATAAAAATCAAACTTTAGGGCCTCGAGATTAGCCTTTGTCTTTCATGTGAGGGTCTTACTATGACACCTACCCAATCCATTTTTTGTGACTTATAGCAATTGTTGACCAATTGTATTCTCGCATGGCCAATAACACTTATAAGTCTCCTAATCAAGCAATCTAAGTGATCCCAGGGTTTTCCCTTGATATCATGCATCGACCCTACCATTCATCTAAAAGTCACATGCATTGCAAAAATTTAAACATGCATCCAGGTCTTTTGAACATTATTTCCCAACCAATCAAGCAAGAAAGTGAATCGTCAGCGAGTCACTTATTACCAAAGGCATGTGCCAATCACAAACACAAACAATTTCTAATGTATGATAGGATTATATGTATGAGGGGTACATGTGATATTTCAAAAACATATTTCAAAATCATTCATGAAAAGTTTTGAGATAAAGTGATGTCTCAATTATGAAAGGCATTCAATTGCCAAAGCTAGCCTGAGGCTCGCATAAATGCACCCACAAGCATCGCAAGCATTTTGAATACAATTCAAACCGTGACTTTCATGATGTCAAATCAAGATTTTGAAAATATTTAGGATTAAGGAATATCTAGGCTATGGAACACATTCAATTGCCAAGGCTAGACCTGGGGCTTGCATAAATGCACTCACAAGTGTTGCAGGCATTTTGAATATGGTCCAAACCATGATTTTTCCTTAAGCCAAATTGAGTTTTGGAGAAGAACTTTTTTAGAAATTGTTTTTGAGAAACATCACATGTACCAAAGTATTTTTTTTTTTTGAAAAATGCAATTTGAAAAGACCGATTGTTTAACAACAAAGATCAAAGCATTTAGAACAATTTCCATGAAGATGGCATGGCCTAATTTAATGCACAAACTAACCTAAAAGGTATAACTAAACAATCGCAATCATGTTTATATTAGGAAATTTCAGAACAAGCATGTGACAACAACAACATTGGGTAATACCTAATGACAATTTGGCAATGACAAAATTCCCTAACATACATGACATGATGATGAACAACTTTCATGAAGAAAGTTTTCTTAAACAATCTATACATGATTTTACAAAAATCAAACAATAAGCAATAACACATCAGATATTTGTCAAAACAATAGGACATTCAGCTAATGTCACAAGGATTTGTCCTATCAAAACATGTCTAAAAATCATCAAATTTACACAGAACATAGCCAACATGATGACAAGCAAGTTTCATTAAGAGGACAAGCAGATTCCAAAAAAAAAAAAAAGTAATAAAAATATCAAAGGTCTATCCAAATATGAATTAAAACAGGGGTCTGAATTTAATCCATTGTCCATATTGTGATTTAGCTTTGAAAAAAATGGAAAACTAGTCCAAACGATGAGTGATTGACATGAGATTAACGGCGTTGGGAACTTCTAAGTGTGCCTTACATCTTCCTAGAAGAGCTCAAGTCCAAACTAGGTCAATTTGGTATCCTAAGATCAAGATCTCTAAAAGTGTGTGCATTAGTAAGTAAGAAAACAGAACATAAGCATTCATTAGAAAACCTCAAAATCACTCAAAGAATGCACAAACAACATGAATAAATCACACGGGACTTAGGATTAGATGCGAAGGAAAGTTTGGATAGTCATCTAATCCTAAGTCAGCATGCAAAATGCCATACAATTTATATGACATTATGAAATGATTCATGATTCCTAATGGTATGCTTGGGAATCCTAAGTGTGATGAAAACTTTTGTGAGACAAATTTAATGTATAAGATGATACACAAAGGATATGACTTAGACATGTATGCAAACCTTGCAACATGCGGTTCAATCATCAAGAATGCATGATCGTAAGATTTGATCCCTAGATGACTCAAACAAGCATGAAAAGGTGCACATATGATAATGTTTCATTTCAGCATTAAGTTTACAAAATAAGCATGATTTCAGCCATCCTCAAGACATGCATAAATCCTACTAAAAATCTTATATGCAGAGCATGTGATGGTAAAGATTTCTTGTTAAGAATTCGAAACTCAATTAAGATCATATGAGTCGTGACAAAAATGGCAAAATAGACAAACTATTTGTCCAGTACATGTTGCTACAGTACCTTTTACTCTAATGCATGCAATTGACTCACTTTGCCAATGTAAAAACCTTGCAAAGCATGCATCAATAGAACATATGTATCATGTATTTTAACTCTCATGAAGGTTTTGAGACAAAATAGGTGCATTTATGGACTCAATTTTATTGAAACAAATTTTGGACCAATGCAGGACAGACTGTCCTATGTTCATATCTAGGAAATTTTGACCTAGCTAAAAATGTCTAAAAATTTCGAAAAAAATACAGGACATGTACAACACTTATACGAGAAAATTTTATGAAGAAAAGTTGTTCCAAAACACAACACAAAAATCAAAACAAAAATGGAAAAATCAAAGATCAATCCGGAATAGATTGACTTAGGCTTAGATTTGAGTAAATCTGACCTAGTTGAACACATCCAAAAATCATGAAAAAAATTATAGAAGATAAATGAGACCATTTGGAACAAAACTCATGCAGACAATTTTGTCAAAAACTGATCACAAAAGTTGGCACAAAAATAACAAAGCCAGAAGGTGAAACAAAATCAGAATTGAAAAAGACCTAAACTATTGCAGAATCGTTAATCTTTGAAGGCATTTTTGAAGGTCAAACGATGCTCAATTAGGGCGTGCAACCTACCGTTTTGAAGCTTGGGATGTCTATTATCTAATCCTAAGAGGACTCGAGCTGTTCGAACCTTGTTTTGGTCAAATAGTAACTTAGGTATAGACCTACAAAAATCATAGATTAGGCTCAAGAACACAATCATCATTCAAATCGTCAATAAATCATTGCAGCATTCAAAATCATTGATCTTAAGCATGTAAAAGCTCGTAGTCTTGAATCCTAGCCCTAATTGACTAACTAGATGTCCCTTCATCGGATTTGAGTTTCGAATTGTTACTTTCGTCATGATTTTCATGGATTTAGATCAGAATCGATCGAAGTTTTCGCCGTATCTTCAATCCAACCTCCATGAACCAGTAAGCATTAGATCTGGACAGCAAGGGAGATGATCGCTGATGAAGATGGTGGGGTTGAACCGGCGGCAATCCGGTCACCGGAAGAGGAAACCCACCGAATCAAAGAAGAGAGAGAGAAACGAGGCTCTTGGCGCAAAAAAAAAAAAAAAAAAAAAAAAGGAGAGAAGAGAGAGAGAGAGAGAGAGAGAGAGAGAGAGAGAGAGAGAGAGAGAGAGAGAGATTTTGTGCCAAATGAAAACCCTTAAGAAAATGGAGGAACATTTCATTTATAGACTCCCTACATTAAGCGATTTCGGCCGTCGATTCGATCTGACGGTCTTTTCAATCCAACGGTCAAAAATCAATTTTGAATGCTCCATCATGATCTCGAGGTGTCAGGTATAATGGGTTTGATTTGCAAAAAACCAAGCCAAAATCGGGAATTGCGTCAAAATGTCCAATTATGGGTTAATTTGCAATTTGACAAAATTCGATAATCAATTTGTAAAATCTTGGGAAATTGAAGGTGTAGAAGTGAAATTGGCAATGAGAGGGTTCTAGAACCGATGGCGGGAGGCCAAGAACCGGCTGGCAAGGGCCTGAATTGGTCAGTCCCGCCGATGGTTGGTCAGACTGGCTAGATTAGTTCGGTCCTATCCGGCCGGATTTTGATGGGTTTTTGACCGATTTGGTCCAGTTCTTGCTATTTTGTTCACTTGGGACCACTGTGGGTCAAAAATTTATGCAATTTGGCTCCTAAAAGACCAAATTTAAAATACATGATACATATGAACATCATCTAGGGGTCTTTTATTGACTTAATTGAATGATTATCGTGGAAAAAAATGAGTTGAAACCATAGGTGCTTTGAGTTGGGCCTAAAGGGCTAAAATGATCAAATTTGCAATTCAATGGACAAAATTGCAAATTATCTAAAATTGAACTCACTTAGTGTCACAATTGTCCTATCTAATGAGCTACCAATATGTAAGATCACTTATCATATTCAAATTGACCTTGAATTGAAGCGCTCGAGCTTAGGTCAAAAATGGATCTAAGCCTAATATTAAAATTGGACCTAGATTCATGAAATTAAACCATAGCCATGAATGGGTCAATTCAAAGTTGGTCTATTGAAGCTTAATTGCTTGATTTTCTAATGCCCGGGAGGATAAAATTCTTCAAATTGATGAGTTCTTGTGTGAATTTCCCAAAATTGATTTTAGATTTGGATTTATCTTAAGAAAATGAATGAGAAATAATCATCCGTTTGCAAGTTATGAAAGATCAATTTTGGTACCCTAATTAGGGCTCAAAATGGCAATTTGTATTTTGACTTGATAAATCACGAAATTGAATGCTCAAGTAGATTTTAGATAGTCTCTAAACAAAATGTCAAAGAATGAACTACTCCTAATTATGACTAGAATAAAAGTGATTTTAATTTTTAGTCGATTTAGAACTTAAAACTGAAAAATTTAGAAATCAAGATTCTTAATCGAATTTTGTGAAAGTTTTTACACAAAAAGTCAAATTGGCATTAAAAGAAATGTATTTGTGCATTTTTTATTTTATTTTTTTGGTCAAAAGTTTGACCAAAGTCAATCATTTAGTTGATTTTTCCTAAAATGTCAATTTTTTGGTCAAATCTTTCAATTTTCAAGAAATTGATTTGATAAAAATGAAATTAAAGCTAAATGGAATTTTTTTGGTAAAAAGTCAATTTTTACCACAGGTTGACTTTTTGGTCAACCTTTTGACCAAAAAGTTAACCCCAAAGTCAACCATTCGACTTTTCGAGTTTTTCTTGAAAATGAGCTAGAAATTGCTTAAAAACGACAATGCAAAAGAAATAAATGAAAAAGACACTTTTTGGTCGAAAGATGGGGCTCCGTCGCAATCGAAACCTAAATCTCGATTTTTTATCTTTCAATGATGCGTTGACTAAAAATCAGGTGTCCATAATGTGCAAAGAAACAATGTTTCAAATCAGTTTTGGAGAAAGTGTGATCAAAAGAACATTTCGCTTATTGAACATTCTTGACAGCGACCATCAAAGGATTTCAAATGGATTTCATGAAGATGTCCAACCCTAATTTCACACACAAGCTACCCTAAAAAATCCTAACATGAATTCACAATAGGAATTTACAACAAAGAATCACAAACAGGACAAAAATGATCAACAAAATTGGGAAGAACCGATTGATTATTTGTCCTTGAGAAAATTATGCAGCATGCATAACATGATACGAAACAACTTTCGAGAAGAAAATTTCCTAAGAAAAGCTAAGCATGATTTTGTAAAAATCTAATAATGCACCTCATCACATTAGGAAATTGACAAGACAACAGATTATCAAGTCATTGCAAATGAGATTGACCCCATCAAATGAGGTCTAAAAATCATTAAATGCACCATAATGAGGATAAAATGATGGCAATCAAACTTCGTTAAGGGTTTAGCTCAAGAATCCTTACTGAAAATTTGGTACAAAGATAACAAAAGCCTGCCTAATCAGGGGTGAAAATAGGATTTCGAATTTAATCCTAGGTTGGAATTCTAATCTAGCTTAGAAAAATGGAAAATTGGTTTAACGGTGAGCAAATCATGCAAAACTAGGTGACATTCGAAAGGTCTAAGCATACCCTACAACTTCCTAGAAGGGTTCAGGTTCAATCGAAATCAATTCGATGCTCTAAAGCTGAGGTTTGTGGAGGTGTACGTCAGTCATCAACAAACTAGAACATAGCATGCATTATATGAGTCTTAAAATCACTTAGACAATGCATAAATGGCATGACATTTGCATATGACAAAGAATTTGATACGACAAATGATTAGTGTAAACATGTAATCGTAAGTCGATATGCGAAGAAAATATGCGGTCAATGACATTGCAAAAATGACTTAAAAGTATAATGACATGTTTGAAGATTTCGAAATGCAACTAGCTTAACTGAGGCATAATATTCACATACAAAATGACACTTATTCAAGAAGCGCTATGCATGAACATAAACCTTGTAATGCACACTTCAAAAGTCACGAAGGCATTAACATGAGATTTGGTCTCTAAAAGACCGAAACAAGCATGATAAAGTGCATATATGATAAACCCCTAATCTAATCTTAGCATTACAAAAAAAACATGATTTTGATCACCTAAGGACATGCAAAAATCTAAAGAAAAATCTCACATATAGAACATACAGTGATGAACATTTCTTATTAATAACTCAAAACCTCATTGAGATCACGCAAGTCATGACAAAAATAGCAAAAATAGATGCAAGCTATGTAATGTCTATTGGTTCATGCATGGACTTTCAAGGCCTTTGTCCGCCCCCTTCCCCTTATGCGACCAGTAGCCCCCTCCCTTGCAGAACAGCAGCTTCTTCTTGACTTTCTTCTTCACTCCATCTTCTTCATCTCCAATTTCTTGCCGCAAAACAAAACCAGCAAAGCCACCAAAAAACCATCCCAAGGCCAACATCGAACCAGCCATTGCTAGGGACCAGCTCCACTTGAGCTTAGCGAACTCCGTCCACACCACCCGCCTCTTCACCTCACGCCTTCTGTCCCGTCCAGCCCGCGACCAGAGCCACCCGTCGCTGCCATTCGAGCTATGCTGTCGTCTAGCTGGTCCGCCAATAGCCCCAGCTCGTCCGGCTGCTCGTCCCCATCGCCGCCTGCTCCCGTCCGAATCACCAAGCCCCCTCAACCAGCCCCTTCGTAGAACTAGTTCCTAGCTCAGGCCGTGAGCTTGCAAGGTTTTTTCAGCCTCTTTTGGCCCTCCGTTGGAGATGTCGTAGGCCCGAGATCTCACCGTCGTTGCGCCGCCGTCTCTGTGAACGTTTGCTCGTTAATCCAATGAGTTAGCATCCTAAACTCTGATTAGGAAGTTAATTACACTTAATTAGGTGGATTAGTGTTAATTAAGGATTAGTATAATACTAATTAGGGCAATTAGTGGTTAGGAGAGTTAGTTGCCTAAGTTAGATTAATTTAGGTGGTTAAATAGATTAGTTAGCTAGCCTAGTTAGATTAATGTAATTACCCTAGCTAGATTAGTTAATTAGTTCAATCAGGTTGGTTAGATTAGCTTATGTAGATTAATTAAGTGGTTTAATTTAAATAATTTGTAATTTATTTAATTAATTTGCAATTTATTTAATTAATTTTAATTAGTGTAAATTATATCGGGATAGCCGGTTAGCAGAATTTTACGCTGATTATCGTGGTTGAATTGAATTGTGCAATTGAGTGCTTGGTGATGATTTTTTTATCATTATTACGAAAATATGATTTTTTATTTAATTAGAAAAATACCGAGTGTCGGGTTTTGACGCCAAAAATATTTTAGGTACTATATAAAATCGTGGAATTTTCAAATGAGAGAGTATCACATTTTATGGTTCGATTTGACTATGTGACCACACATAATTATTTTACCGGGTGTTTTTAATATGAAGAAAATTGGCCAAGTCCATTATTTGAAATTGAGGCAATTGAATGCAAAGCACGATGTTCTTGACCGAGCATGGATGTATGTATGATCACTTAAGCACCCTGATGCATTTACATGGGGTAGTGAACCTGTCCTGATGCATTTACGTGGGACGATGCCTGATTAAGTTCAGATGCCCTTGACAACGGATTCCAATCGTAGTAGAGGCTGGATTGATGCTCCTTTATGGAATGCCGTCTTGATGCGTTTATGCGGGATGTTGCCGTGCCCGACGGAGCACGACGACGCCCAATTATGCCGGATGACCGCCGACTGATGAGTTGGCCGTGGCCATTAGGCCGTAAATAATTGGAACATGCTTGAGTAATTGAAATAATCGTGCCTGACTATGGGACGAAATTGTGTGGCACGGAATGGGACGTGTCATAACGGTTTGGCCTTATAATCGAGACCCCTGTGATTAATTGATGAGTGATATGAAGTGTTCCAGTTATTGAATATGTTGATGTATGCATATGATATATGAAATGTACTAATGTGTAGAGAGGTGCTGAGGCGAGGTAAGTCCTACATGGTGCATGTTTAAGCTACCTCTAGGTGAATTCTCATCCTAATCAGGGTTTAAGGTGTAAATTCGCTGAGACTTTGTCTCACCCCGTCGTGGTTTAAAATTTTACAGGTCCTTAGATGGAGGTTCGACACGTTCGTTTTGGGTGGCTACGAGAGGCGGAGACCAAGCGTACCCTTCTCCCCATCCACGGGACCCCCTGGACGCATGAGCTCGTAGTGACCACCATTTGGGTTGATGAGAGCCTACCTCAGTTGGTACCTCATCGCTTCAAAGCATGGTTCCGTAACGGCCCTGACGGGGTTCGAGAGGGCCCCGTGGAGGGTTTTGACGGGCTTGCCATCGATACTGAGTATGACGAGGTACTCGACCTTATTGTGGATGCTGATATTTTAGAAAATATCGCAGCGAACCAGGGGCCTAAGGCTGAAGGGCTCGGAGTAGAGGTAGTTGATCCCTTGGACATCAACATCCCACACGGTGTCGTAGTAAACCCGGATCTCGAGTAGGTATGGTTCGGGGTAGGGTTAGCTTGGTAGCTTCTTTTGGGTCTAGACAACTATATATGACCTGATATGTATATGAAGTATGTTTTGTGAAAATTGGTTATCCTACTTTTCTATCTCATGTTTGATTGTTGTCTAGGGTTTATTAGTTCGCTTCTGCATGTGTATAAAATGAATGGGTCGGCGACGCGTCCTAGGAATGTCACAATTTGATCGATCGCCGAGGGATATGCATGCGCTCGAGATTTGGGGCGTGACACTCCCGTTCGAAATGGTATCAAAGCTGGTTAGTGTTTGGAGTGATAAAGTGCGATGGGTTATGGGATAGTTAGTAGGAAAGATCTTTTCTTTATGCTGATGCATGTGATTGATTAGCTGATTGATAGATTGTTTTGTGTGGGTCGCTCAGTTTTCTAATTCTTGGTTGGAATTGGAAAGCAGGTTCTATAAAGAGTTTGCATCATGAGCGATCCAGAACAAAGGACTCCTAGGAAGAGGATAATGGCATCTGTCACTTGGGGTAAGACACCGACTAGGGTCGGTACCTGAGGAAGAGCGTCGACTCAAGCCAGTGTGAGTATAAGAGTGCCGCCATAGGCCGGTACTGGTGTAGTAGCACCCAACGATCCTAGAATAGACGGGATCATCCAGGCACTCGAGACTTTGGGGAACCTAATGGGGCAGCAAGCCCAGAATCAAGCTGCCGCTACCACTTCAGCCATTGCTACCGCCAATGCTGCAGCCACACCTACTGAAGTTCTGCCTAGGAATGTTATCGAGGAACAACCGATGCATAAATTGGTTGAGCAATTCCTAAAGCTGAACCCGCCAAGGTTCTCAAGAGTAGGCGATTCCAAGGCTACAACCCTCTGGATCCAAGAATTAGATAAGGCCTTCGCACTTTTGAGGTGTTCGGAGGAAGATAAGGTAGTCCTTGCGGTTTACCAGTTGCAGGGAAACGCAAGCACCTAGTGGAGGGCCACTAGAGGAAAAGTGTTTCCAGAAGGCGTGGTTTCGGTATGGAACGCCTTCGTTGAAGTGTTTAATGGGAAATATTTCTCTGACTGCGCTAGAGAATAGAAGATGGCAGAATTTCAACGCCTTCATCAAGGTCTGATGTTTGTAAACCAGTACGAGGCGAAGTTCGCCGAGCTGTCGTAGTATGCCTCCAGACTAATTGAGGATCCAGTAGACAGGGCAAGGAGATTCTAGGATGGACTGAGACCGGAGCTAAAGGATCCGCTGGTGCCGTTTAATCTGAAAGATTACAATGACTTATATGAAAGGGCACAGCTCATCGAGAGAAACCTGAACGAACGAACCGTCGCATCTGGGTCGCAATTCGGGTCAAATAGAGATGGAAATCGGTTTAGGAAGAAGCCGATGTCAAGTGGAAGGCATCCCATTCCGCTCAATAGGAAGGGTGGGATTAGAAAGTCGGCACCCAACTAGAATTGTGTGTGTCATTTCTGCGAAAGACGACATGGTTCCGCCCTGTGTTCGGCTAGGTCGAGAGCATGTTTTAAGTGTGGTTAGTTCGACTATCAGATAATAAGCTATCCGCACAGGTCGACGGGACCACAGTTGTTGTTACCGCCTCCACCAATGGGACATAACAGAGGAAGTGCGCCGCATAACGCACCACAGGGCATGATGAACATGCCTCTAGCACAAGGACGGGTGTATGCTGTCACCCGATGGAAGGTAGAGGACTCACAAGATGTGGTCACAGGTACGGTCTCGCTGAACAACCATGCTGCTTATGCTTTATTTGACCCTAAAGCTACACATTCGTTTATTGTTGAGCAGTATGTTAAGTTGGTAGGGTTGAATCCAAAACCATTAGGTTAGTCATTAGTATATTTACCCCGTTAAAGGATAAGGTGTTGTCTGTAGCAGACTGTCCTGGTTGCAAGTTAATTATTAGAGAGGAAATTATAGATTTGATTGACCTGGCTATGTATGATTTTGATGTGATCATTAGTATAGATTGGCTCACCAAGCAACGAGTTACTATAAACTGTTATCGTAAAGCGATTCAGTTTAACCTGTTAGCGGGTGAAAGTTTTGAGTTTATTGGGAGTCGAGGAGGACTCTCGATTACCTTAATCTTGTCACTTGAGGCAACCCGTTTGTTAGACGGGGGTTGCCAAGGTTATTTGGCGACTGCCGTGGATACGACAGTTGATGAGTTGAAGATGGAGGACATTGCAGTAGTACAGGAGTTTGCTGATGTGTTTCCGAAGGAATTACCAAGTCTACCCCCAGAAAGGGAGATTGAGTTTGTGATTGAGTTGGCCCTTGGGACGGAGCCAATTTCTAAGACTCCTTACCACATGGCATTGTCAGAATTGAAGGAACTAAAGGTGCAGATGCAGGAGTTGTTAGACAAGGGATTCATATGTCCCAGTGCATCACCTTAGGGAGCATCAATTATGTTCGTGAGGAAGAAAGATGGTTCATTGCGTCTGTGCATTGACTATCGGCAACTCAACCAGGTGACGATCAAGAACAAGTACCCTCTACCGAGGATCCACGACTTGTTTGACCAGCTGTAGGGAGCGTCGACATTTTCCAAGATTGACTTGAGGACAGGGTACCATCAGTTGAGGATCAGGAAGGAAGACATATTGAAGACGGCGTTTCGTACGTGTTACGGTCATTATGAATTCACTGTAATGCCGTTTGGTTTGACCAACACCCCGTTGCTTTCATGGATCTAATGAATCGTATATTAAAAGAATATCTAGATCAGTTTGTGATAGTGTTTATTGATGACATCCTGGTGTACTCGAGAAGTCCTGAGGAGCAAAAAAGACAATTGAGGACAGTGCTTCAGACTTTGCGAAATCATGAACTGTACGCCAAATTTAGTAAGTGTGAGTTTTGGCTGACTCGTGTAGCTTTCTTAGGTCACATGATTACTGGTGAAGGGATTTCCGTGGACTCGACCAAGATTGAAGCAATTATCAACTGGCCAAGACCGACGATAGTGACAGAGATCAGAAGTTTCTTGGGATTGGCAGGTTATTACAGACAGTTCGTGGAAAGGTTTTCAGCAATAGCCATGCCTCTGACCCAATTGCTGAAGAAGGAAGAAAAGTTTGTATGGACGGATAAGTGCGAGTGTAGTTTCTAAGAGCTTAAGTAGAAGCTGACTACTACACCTGTACTAACAATTCCATCTGGGCCTGGAGGATATGAGATCTATAGTGATGCGTCGTTCAGAGGACTAGGTTGTGTTTTAATCAGTATGGCAGAGTTGTTGCATACGCATCCCGTCAGTTGAGGCCTCATGAGTTGAATTATCCAACGCATGACTTAGAACTCGCAGCGATTATCTTTGCTCTGAAGATTTGGAGACACTACTTATGTGGAGAAATGTTACAGATCTTTACAGACCATCAGAGTTTCAAATACTGATTCTCTCAGAATGAGTTGAACATGAGATAGCGTCGTTGGATAGAACTTCTTAAGGACTATGACTGCGACATTATGTATCATCCTAGAAAAGCTAATAAGGTTGAAGATGTGTTAAGTCGAAAGTCATTGATTGCACATATGGTGATTAAGGAGTGGTTTCTACTCGTAGGAGCCCAATATTCGGTTTTCAAATTTGAGATAGGCCACTTTTCAAGTCTTATGGCCACCATCAGAATTGAATCGGAAGTGTAGATAAGAATCAATACGTTGTAGTTGACAGATCTTGAGATCCAGAAGATTTTGCAAGAAGATACGGAAAAGAGAAAACCTGACTTTCAGATTTCTAGGGACGGAACGTCAAAGTTTCGTGGACGTTTGTGTGTACCTGACGGTGCAGAGCTTAAGGAGAAGATCTTGTCAGAAGCTCATCGTAGTAGTTACAACATTCATCCAGGCAATACGAAGATATATCAGAATCTGCGTCAACACTATTGGTGGACCGGTATGAAGGCAGACATCGCCAGACATGTCACCAAGTGTCTGACGTGTCAGCAAGTGAAAGCACAGCATTGTAAGCCGGGAGGACTTTTGCAATCTCTCGAGATTCCCGAGTAGAAATGGGAACATATCATAATGGACTTTGTGATGGGACTACCAAGGAGTCAAAGAGGTAATGATTCCATATGGGCTATAGTTGACAGTTTGACGAAGTTTGCTCACTTCATTGCCGTATGAAAGGACTTTGCATTGGATAGGTATGCTGAGTTGTACGTGTGACAGATAGTTCGTCTTCATGGGGTGCTAGTGACGTTACATCTAATCGAGACTTGAAGTTCACAGCCGCTTTCTAGAAAAGTTTACATACTGCCTTGGGAACGAAGCTGCAGTACAGTACGGCCTATCATCCACAAATAAATGGCCAGTCTGAGAGGACGATCCAAACCCTTGAGGACATGCTGCAAGCTTGCGTGTTGGACTTCAAGGGAAGTTGGGAGGAACAGCTTCATCTAGTCGAGTTTGCCTACAACAACAGTTATCACCAGAGCATCCAGATGGCACCATTTGAAGTATTGCACGGCAGAGCTTGCAGAACTCCAGTCTATTGAGACGAAGTTGGAGAGCGAAAGATTGCAGGCCCAGAGTTGGTTTAGCAGTCAGTTGACGCCGTCAAGGTTCTTCGAGAAAGACTAAAGACTGCTCAGAGTTGCCAAAAAAGTTGTGCAGATAAGCGACGAAGACCATTGGAGTTCCAAGTTAGTGAACACGTCTTCCTTAAAGTGTCACCGATGAGGGGTAGTTTGCGCTTCGGCAAGAAAGGGAAGTTGAGTCCGAGGTACGTCGGTCCCTTTGAGATTCTGGAAAGAATAGGGAATTTGGCGTATCATCTTACGTTGCCGCCGAGACTGACTCAAGTGCATGATGTCTTCCACGTATCGATGTTGAGGAAGTATGAATCTGACCCGACCCACGTGTTGAATTTTGAAGAATTAGATGTGGACAAGAGAGTGTTGTATGTGAAGAGACCAGTTCAGATAATGGATCGAAAGGAGCAAGTGCTGCGCAACAAGACGATCTCTTTGGTCAAAAAGGTCTGGTAACACCAAGGAATAGAAGGAGCTACGTGGGAAAGTGAAGAATCGATGAGATGTCAATACCCCCATCTTATTTAAGAAGGATTGTAATGGTTTAAATTTCGAGGACGAAATTTTTATCAGAGGGGAAGAGTTGTGACATCTTGAATTTTCGACCCGGCCTTGATTAAATGAAATTGACATTTCGTCGACATGCCTATGGTCCTTTTTCTCGGAGTTGATCACTCACGAGTTAACTGATCTATCAGGTAAAGCCGTTAAGGGATATAAACACGATGGACTTGAGAATTCGATTAGAATTCGACTGCTCAACTATGATAATCGGCAAGGGTCAATACGACACCATTATAATCGATTAGTGATCGGATATGGGTCGATTTGATAGAATGGTGTAATTAAATTGTGGGTGATTCCACCTAATTGCAAAATTCGCATTGAACGACACTAACTCAATTTTTTGTCGATTATGTACCCGGTACCTGTAATTGAAATTTTGAGATTTTTATGACAACCGAGAGTCGCCTATGAGTCAGAGATGCACAAACGTGGATCGAAATTATCGACCACAGGTCAAACGCGCTAAAATCCTTAAAAGCTACCCGATAGGTTGGGTTACGCTAAAATCGCGTTTAGTCGATTTTAACCACGAAATTGAACTCGATTTTGGGAATCGAACGTTCGAGCGTGTCACGATTTATTTTTAGGACATCGTCTCATCTTTTGGGAAATTTCTGTCGAGCTCGGAATTATGGCGGAAAAATCAAAATTCGGCAAAATTAAATCAAGAATTTCGGATAGGCACCTTTGATGGGATTTTTGACCACCAATTTGAGTTGATATGTGGAGAATTAAAGGGAAATTCGTATGGCAATTTCAAGGGAATAAATTGGACACTAAATTGACTTGAATCGGTGAGGAATTGAATGAAAATCAAGGGAAATTCGTAGGGCTGCTGCAAGGGACTATTTTGGCCATCAAATTGAAGTTGTTTGGTGAAAATTGTGAAGAAATTAGCCATTGGTTGCTGCCAAGACTATTGGGGCTGAAGACTTTGTGGCCAAGCTCATCATCACTTGGATATTTTACATGCAAGGCTATTGGTGCATGCATGGACTTTCAAGGCCTTTGTCCCCCACCACCCTCTTTCCCCTTATGCGACCAGCAGCCCCCTCCCTTGTAGAATAATAGCTTCTTCTTCACTTGATCTTCTTCATCTCCATTTTCTTGCTGCAAAACATAACCAGCAACCAGCCACTAGAAAACCAGCCCAAGGCCAGCACCGAACCAGGGACCAACTCCACCCGAGCTCAGCCAACTCCGGCCGCACCACCTGCCTCTTCACCTCACGCCCTTTGTCTCGTCCAACCTGCGACCAGAGCCGCCTGTCGCTGCCGTCCGAGCTACACCGCCATCTAGCTGGTCCGCCACTGGCCCTAGCTCGTCCAGTTGCTCGTCCCCATCGCAGCCTGCCCCCGTCCTATTCCACTAGCCCCCTCGACTAGCCCCTTCACAAAACCGATTCCTAGCTCAAGCCGTGAGCTTGCAAGGCCTTTTCAGCCTCTTCCGGCCCTCCGTTGGAGACACTGTAGGCCTGAGATTTCACCGCCATCGCATTGCCGCCGTGAACCCGTTTGCTCGCTAATCCGGTGAGTTAGCATCCTAATCTCTGATTATGAAGTTAATTGCACTTAGTTAGGTGGATTAGTGTTAATTAAGGATTAGTATAATCCTAGTTAGGGTAATTAGTGGTTAGGAGAGTTAGTTGCCTAAGTTAGATTAATTTAGGTGGTTAGATAGATTAGTTAGTTAGCCTAGTTAGATTAATGTAATTATCCTAGCTAGATTAGTTAATTAGTTCAATTAGGTTGGTTAGATTAGCTTATGTAGATTAATTAAGTGGTTTAATTTAAATAATTTTCAATTTATTTAATTAATTTTAATTAGTGTAATTATACTAGGATAGCTAGGTTAGCAGAATTTTACACTGATTGTCGTGGTTGAATTGAATTGTGCAATTGAGTGCTTGGTGATGATTTTTTTTTATCATTATTACAAAAATATGATTTTTTTTTTGTATTTAATTAGAAAAATACTTGGTGTCGGATTTTGATGCCAAAAATATTTTAGGTACTATATAAAATCGTGGAATTTTCAAATGAGAGAGTATCACATTTTATGGTTCGATTTGACTGTGTGACCATGCACAATTATTTTACCGAGTGTTTTTAATATGAAGAAAATTGGCCAAGTCCATTATTTGAAATTGAGGCAATTGAGTGCAAAACACGATGTTCTTGGCCAAGCATGAATGTGTGTTTGATCACTTAAGTGCTTTGATGCGTTTACGTGGGGTAGTGAACCCGTCCTAATGCGTTTACGTGGGACGATGCCTGATTAAATTCAGATGCCCTTGACAACGGATGCTGGTCACAGTGGAGGCTGGACTGATACTCCTTTATGGAATGCCGTCTTGATGTGTTTATGTAGGATGTTGCCGTGCCTGACAGACTGGGACAATGCCCGGTTATGCTAGATGACCGCTAACTGATGAGTTGGCCGTGGCCGTTGGGTCGTAAATAATTAAAACACCCTTGAGTGATTGAAATAGTTGCGCTTGATTATGGGACGAAATTGTGTGGCACGGAATAAGACGTGTCATAATAATTTAGCCTTATAATCGGGACCTTGTGATTAATTGATGAGTGATATGAAGTGTTCCGATTATTGAATATGTTGATGTATGCATATGATATATGAGATGTACTAATGTGCAGGGAGGTGCTGAGGCGAGGTAAGTCCTACATGGTGCATGTTTATGCCGCCTCTAGGTGAATTCTCATCCTAATCAGGGTTTAGGGTGTAAATTTGATGAGACTTTGTCTCACCCCGTCGTGGTTTAAAATTTTACAGGTCCTTAGATGGAGGTTCGACACATTCGTTTTGGGTGGCTACGAGAGACGGAGACCAAGCGTACCATTTTCCCCATCCACGGGACCCCCTAGACCCATGAGCTCATAGTGACCACCATTTGGGTCGATGAGGGCCTACCTCAGTTGGTACCTCATCGCTTCAAAGTGTGGTTCCATAACGGGCCTAACGGGGTTCGGGAGGGCCCTTTGGAAGGTTTTGACGGGCCTGCCATCAATACTGAGTATGACGAGGTACTCGACCCCATCGTGGATGCCGATATTTTGAAAAATATCGCGACGAACTAGGGGCCCGAGGCTGAAGGGCCCGGAGTAGAGGTAGCTGATTCCTTGGACATCGACATCCTAGACGGTGTCGTAGTAGACCCGGATCCTGAGTAGGTAGGGTCCGGGGTAGGGTTAGCTTGGTAGCTTCTTTTGGGTCTAGACTCCTGTATATGACTTGATATATATATATATATATAAAGTATGTTTTTTGAAAATTGGTTGTCCTACTTTTCTATCCCATGTTTGATTGTTGTCTAGGGTTTATTAGTTCGCTTCCGCATGTGTATAAAATGAATGGGTTAACGACATGTCTTGGGAACGAAGCAATTTGATCGACCGCCAAGGGATGTGCACACACTCGAGGTTCGGGGCGTGACAGAAGGGATATAACTCAGTGGTGGAGTGACACCTTGATGTGGTGGAAGTCATCAATTCGAGCCTGATTATTCCTAAAACCAATGCGAGTTTTTCTATTTTGACTTACTCCCCTACCTTAATCGAACAAAAATGGATAATAGGCTCATGGGATTGATGTGAGGGGGTAGGGATAGCTATATTTCTGGGAGTGAACTCCAACCAAATATGAAGCGCATGGATATAGGTTATGCCTTGAAATGAAAGACAATTCCGAATCAGCTTTGTCTACGAACAAGGAATCTATAAGTAATGCAACTATGAATCTCATGGAGAGTTCAATCCTAGCTCAGGATGAACGCTTGCGGCGTGCTTAACAAACGGGAAGTGGTGTTTCCAGTGGCAGACGGGTGAGTAACGCATAAGAACCTAACCTTAGGAGGGGAACAACTAGAAACGGCTACTAATTCCCCATAGGCTGAGGAGGGGCTCACGTCTGCTTAGTTAGTTGGTGAGGCAATAGCTTACCAAGGTGACTCGACCTATCTTCGGTCTCTAATCGATTTTAACGGGGCCCGTATTGACCCTTGCAGATTAGCACGGTCAAGCAGTCGATTTCTGATCGAATTCTTAAGTCGGTTGCGTTTATATCCCTTAACGGCTTTACTTGGTAGATCAGTTATCTCATGAGTGATCAGCTCAGAGAAAAAGACTATAAGCGCATCGATGAAAAGCTTATTTCATTTAAATCGAAACAGGATCGAAAATCAGGATGTCACACCACCTAAAGTGTGGGGACAATCGACAAAGGGGTTCTACCGAAGATTGCTAGGAGTGCATGTCTCTTTGCATTCTAGAAATTTAGAAATTCATATTGCCATATGCTGAATAGATCTTTATCGCCTTCCAATCACCTACGCGTTGCTTTAGCAATGAATGGTATGTGCACCGTCTTGTGACAAACATGATTGTTTGTCATTTCATTGACCGTTCGATTCTACGTGAATTGCACTGACAATATTTATGGATTATGTTGATGGTACTCAAATGTTCTACCGACACTCTGAAAATCTAGATGGGTGTAGTCTAACTTTTTGTTGGATGATAGTTTATTCCGTTTGTGATGGGTTTTATAAAAGATGTTGGGCTGCCCATGTTGGGCCAAACCCGGCCCATAACTCCAAAAAAAGGGGGCTCATAAGAGAAGGCAATTATTTTTTTATGTAAAAGAAATTGTAATATAAAAGAATGTAAAAAGAAAGGCAATGTTCTATGTAAGTATTTATTTTGTGGACTCTCTCTAAAGTAAAAGGACTCTCTTACTGAAGAAGTGAAAGAGGCTTCAATCGATGATCGAAAGATCGATCCCTCCGAAGACTACAATAGCATTTAATCCGTGAAAAATAAAGTACATCTATCTTGGTGATGTACTTTATGATCAGTGATACAAGGATCCTCAGGCATGTTTCCACATTTGTGTTTTAGTGTTACTCAATAGTTCGAGTATCTGTTTTTATTAGGAATCCATTTTCAACATTGGTATCAAAGCGTGGTGTTGTTGTTTCCCGATCATTGTTGTTTATAAATGAATTAATGGCCGGAATTTGTGAAACGACACATACGAATGCTTTTAAATTGTTGCCTCTTTTTATTATAGTTTCATACTTGTACGTTACCCCGCGTCATGCTATGAAGTTTCGAATTCATGCTGCTGTTGTTGTAATAACTAGATTGAGATGTATGAACATATGCATAGAGCTGGCAATATGGGTCAAAAACCCATATTATGACCCATTTTTAGTTAAATGGGTCATATAAAAATGGGTCATATATGGGTCATGTGAAAGTTAAATATGGGTCAAAAATGGGTCAAGTAAAGGTTAAATATAGGTCGAAATGGGTCAAGTGAAAGTTAAATATGGGTCGAAATGGGTTAGTGAATGTAAAACACAAAAAAAAAAAATAGTCTAAATGAGTTATAAGGAAACCCATTTTAAAGTTTAAACCCTTGGCTTTTTTAAATTTATAAAAATGTTTTTTTAATAAAAAATCGAAATTATAATTTTTTTTCATATTTCAGTTTTTTTCTTTTTCTTTCTTTTTCTTCATTCCTTACCGGCGGGGCTGGCGACAGGCCTCGCCAGATTGGTGAGGTCGAGGTCGAGGCCTCGCCCGACGCCGCCGAGGTCGAGCCTCTCAGATCCGGCGAGGCTCGACCTTGCCGTTCGTCGGCGAGATCGAGCCTCGCCCGACGCCGGCGAGCTCGAGCCTCGCCGTCGTCGGCCGAGGCCGAGACTCGCCGGATTTGGGAGGCCGAGACTCGCCGGGCGTCGGGCGAGGCTCAATCTCGCCAGATCGGCGAGGCCGAAGCCCCGCCCGACGCCGGTGAGCTCGATCTCGCCCATGGCCGGTCGCTGGCCGTTGTCGTGGCCGGCGGCCGGCCGAAGGAGAAAAAAAAAAAAAAAAGAAGAAAAAAAATACAATTTTTTTTTAAATTAAAAATTCGATTTTTTTAAATATTTTAAAAAGAATTATAAAAATTTTCCATTAAATTTGTATTACATAAAAATGTTTTTAACAATAAATAGGTTTTAAGAATACGAGTCGGGTTGGGTATGGGTCAGATACGAGTCGGGTCGAGTATGGGTCACTAGATTTACATTATAAGAATATGGGTCAAAATGGGTTAAATGGGTCAAATATGGGTCGACCCATTTTCAACCCGACACATACCCGACCCGACCCACCCATTTGCCACCTTATTATGCATAGACTTTTAAATGCTTGATATATTACTTTAGCTCATACCTTCTGAATTTTCTTCTTCTATTTTTATCATTATATCCAGTGAATCTGTTTCCAACTCAATCATCATTTGAATTGATTTGTGACCGCATTTAAGCAGGGCTCTATCTTTTGCAGGCCTTGGTTTTGCGACATCACTTATCTTTATATTCTTTGTCGGTATATTTGCCTCGTCATGGATGGGAGCCACTGTATTCTGGCTTGGAGAGTGGTTCATTAAGAGTGCCATTCATGAAGCACGTATATTCAGCTTCTAAGCAAATTAGTGCTGCTATATCTCCAGTTAAAACCAGTTCCCTCAATTTATAAAAGAGTCTGGCTCTGTGTGTGTGTGTGTGTGAGAGAGAGAGAGAGAGAGAGAGAGAGGGAGAGAGAGAGAAACGCTTTTTAATTGTCAACTTTTACGTACTTCTCTTTGGTTCCAAGTTTTAGTGCAGTTGGATGAACAGCATAATAAATTCAAGTTAACTGGTGAATTCAGAATATCACATTTTCTAATAGCTACAGCCTGTTCAACATATATATGTGCAATTGTTCTTTTTTTCCTAGCAGTGCCGACTTCCAACTGCAAACATGATTATTACACTACTTGATCTCTTCTGATTCTGTGAAGTGATCCAAATACTGTGATGTATGTTGTGGACTAAAATAATTAGCGGGGTATGGCCCTTTTTTTTTTTTTGGTGCTTGTGACATTAGAGTGTAATAAGTCCACCTTTTTCTGTTGCAGACCAAAATTCGACAGCCTTCAAGGAGGTTGCAATTATTCGTCATCCTCGTCTTGGGGAATATGCATTTGGTTTCATAACATCGTCTGCTGTCCTCCAGGTAAAATGCAGCATAATTTTACAAGATGTCTAATTCTGGGGTTGCGATTTCTATGTTCTTCAGAACAGCATGTCTGCTTTTTATATTTATGTAGTCTCCACACTTTTTGCTATGATTATTGATTGCTATGATATTCTCCTCTCTATGGGGACTCGATGGATCTGAGGTGGATCCTGGCTATGCGTATCAAATGGGGATATGTTTGTGTCTTGGCTTGTAGTTTTAGATAATTCAAAGGAATACTGATCAAGGCATAAGAGAAAAGAGAAAAGGCTTACTGAGAATCATTGCTGCTGAATCATCTGCAAGCATCTGGGTAATTTTGCTGTAGACTGAGTTGAGGAAAACGGGAACTTCTAATTAATGTTGCCATTTGATAAGAATTTTTCTTGGAATGGCACCTTTCATATCAGTAAAAGCATTAGCTGATAATCGGAGCCTCAGAGGGATACATAAGCCAATACCGGATGGTACTTACTCTTTCCACGTATGCTGGCTGCTGAAGAACCAGATGTATGTTTAGTGAGTCATTAACAAGATGTTACATAGTGGAGCGAGATCTGTTAATGTATTGTAATTTTCTGTGAAAAGGGAAAAAGAGGGATGTGGTACTAAACCACCATCAGCATAAATAGATCCTGGGGGGGTGGCGGTGTGGTTAGTGTGGGTGGTTTTTCCTCTTCCAGGGAACTTAGGCATGGAGCAGTCACTTTCTCAGTTAACAACATTGATGTGATATTTGTTGTTCACGGTGAATCTTTGGAAATTCCACTGTACTTAACGCAGGCAGGTAAGAGAGATCCAATTACTTTTGTATGCTTTTTTCTGATCTATTGTACTTCAGTTTTATATTGCTAAAGAAAGAAAGAGGTCCACTGACAATCTCCAGCAGCCTTTCCTTGGTAGATTTTGGAATTCATTTATTCAAATGCCGAACTGGTGATAAGAATTGTCTTCCATCCATATGGGCTTGTTGTACTGTTCATAAAGGCTCCATATCTGAACAATGTCTGGGCACCCTTAATAACTAATTGTTTATAGTCTTTAATGTGATTGTTGGATGTTCAATTGCAGAGAGATGATGGGGATGAGGAGTTATGCAGTGTTTACGTTCCTACCAATCATCTTTACATTGCCGATATATTTTCAGTGAATTCTAAGGAGATAATAAGACCTAACTTGTCTATTCGTGAAGGCATAGGTAAGTCATCCCTCTTGCATTTTACTAACACTGCACTTTGATGATGACCTTTCTGCTCTACATTTGTGCAACAAGATTTTCCCCTTTCATGCTTTTTATTCCACTCTGTCATCTGGTGCAAAAGTTAATGCAAGGAGAAATGTCTGTAAAGAAAGTGACCCCCGAGTTTGGTCTAGGTCCCATTGGGTGTCCAGATTTTAGTGGTGTCCTTTGTCTTCTCTTTTTAAGTTGCCAGATTGCGTCCTGAATTTGGTGCTTATAAATTGGTTACTCGGGATAACTTCTGCCAGTGATTAATAAGATAGCACTTGTGATTGCAAAGTCCATACGAGATTGGTGCTAAAATATTATGGTTGAATGGTATGGAAATTGGAATGACATCAGGGCTATGCATGATTTAGCAGTTCAAGATCTCTCTTGTAGAGTGTGTTACTCAATTTAATATCCTGTCAGGGACTAGCATTATATTACATGAACGGTTATTTCCTTCTCCTACTAATTGCAGAAATTATTGTCTCGGCTGGCATGACAATGCCGCAAATGATATCTCCAATAGAAAGAGTTCCCTATCAGAGCAACAGGATCCTACTCGACAGAATGATGTGAAGGCAGAAATGTTGCTGATCATTTTTCGATCATCTGAAGACAGAAGTATACTTATTCTTCAGCTGTTAAGTCTTTCTGTTTTCGAAATCTCTATGTTGTTAATGAGTTGAAAGTCTGGCTTCAGCACAGTGATTAGGGAAGTACCTTAAGTGGTTATGATATCGTGTTCCTCTGGCAGTGGGGTCGAGGAAAGTGGATCTCGTCCATGTGGTGTCTACAACAGTTATGCGAGGCCACTGTCAACACTACACATACCTCTTTTTGTTGTACCGTAGTCTTCATCGTAAGAAAGTGAGAACAAACAAACACTCTCTCTCTCTCTCTCAATTATCCAGTGGCATCTCCAGAGATTTATTTCAAGGCAATATTCATTGTTGTTTTCCCTACAGCGTCTTGTGATCGGAACTGAAAGAAAGTATACGAACTTTCCTGAAACGAAAAAGATAGAAGGTGCTAGCTAATACATGTTTTATCTTATATGCACCTCAAATCCAACTAACTTGGAGGGTGGGAGTGAGGAAAGCTCTCGCCACTAACAGCTGAAGCGTTTTGACAAATGCATTCATGCGCGTCGTGTGTGCACGTTTATGCAAGGTTGACACGGTCTTATAAACACAGTTAAGATATTTTTAGAAGTTTGGAGTCAAAATATGTTAGCATAACTTAATTAACTTCAGCACTGTACACCGTCTCATCAGGACTGGCTTTGCTGACATGTGGAGCGTATGATTGTGTTGCCTAGTCTTTCATGCGGTATAATTAATCTTCTTCGCAGAAAAGGCATGCTTAGATTCTACTGGTACTTTGGTAGCATCCAGAGCACCAGGTCGTCACTATTCCAAGGGTTGGCCGGGACATTAACCTCTGATAATGTGGCTTCAAGTGAGCCCCTTTATTGATTCATTTTCCATCCACATGGTGAAGTACAGGGACCTTACACTCAGTTGTCAGCCACTTCCTAAGTTTCAGGAACGGATTTCATGTTTTCAGACATGCATTAGGTCAAGATATCAATTTAGAGCCTATTTGTTAACGGACTAAATAGTAACTGATTCTTTTCTTTTATTTCTGAAAATAAATTTGGAATAAATCCATTTGATAAATTTTTTATTTCCGAAAATAAATTTGGAAAGAATCAAAAAAGTAAAAAAAGTTGCTTTTTTGTTCTCGAGAACACTTGTAGAATCAAGCCCAACTTATTTTGTTTTTTGTTTTCTTCTTTTCTCCTTCTCTCTTCTTCTCTTCTTCTTCTCTCTTCTTCCTCCTCCTAGCCGGTCACATGCCACTGTCGGTCGCCACCGCTGCCGCCACCAACAGATGGCCGGCGGCCAATCGCCACAAAGAAGAAAAATAAAAATAAAAAAAAGGAAAAGAGAAAATTAAGAAAAATATAATAAAAGTATTACAAAATAAAAAGAAACAAAAAAAAAATTATAATTCTTATCAAACGCATTTTTATTCAGGGAATAAAATTTTGGACAATTATCAAACGTCTTTAAATGTTAAAAATTATTCCCAAAAACAAAATAAAAAAGAATCATCTATGAGCAAAAATTGTTTCCGAGTAGAAATTGTTAGAAGCAGAATGGTTATCAAATATACTTTTAGACTTCCACTAGTTAGCTTTTTTTAGTCTTATGCTGGCTGAGATCTTACTACATAGATGAAGCACTATAGTTTTATTATAGTGACGGTCTTCTATTCAAGCTTCTACCCCCATCACCATCGCATTCCATTTGCTTTCTCCTGATTCCATTCAAGGGTTTCTTTCATGGTCAAGCCTTCAGACACTAAGCCCCACCTATCCAGAGATGTAACGTCCTCTACACTCAAGACTCCAAAGACGATCAAATATGGAAAGCTCCGGCATCAGATTAAATTTCTAAAAGCCATTTGTAAAGAAAAGTCTCTTTCCATCAGAGAATTAAATGTTAAAAGGAATTGATAATGATTGGAATGATAACCAAAGGAAATCAACCCAGCAAATTGGCTCGATACAATGAAACTCTGTTCTTTATCCATCACGAAGCAGAAAAATCCTCTTGCGTCACAACTTCTTTAGAGTTTGCCCTCGCAAACCATTCCAAAATGCAGCAGCATTGACCACTTTCTTACCTTGAAGTTGAACTTCCAATACCTGGTCATGTAAGACAAATAACAAATCATCCTTTTGCAACATTTCTCCAAAAACATCTAGAAGACAAAATACCAATGTCCCCAGAAAAGAGAACTCATTACGTTTTCCAAAACTCCAAGTGTGATAAAAGCAGTGGGCTCTGAGGATAACCCAAATGACCAAATTCCATAATAAATTTTGATTGGAAGGACAAAGCATACCTCCAGTACCGTGCCACCTCCACAAGGAACTAATAGAGTACCCTTGGCAAAACTTATGCCATCCACTTCACCACCTTCACTTCTGATCTCACTGCATACCCTCATAGTGATGATTTTAATCTCTATGACATTCTGCTGACCATTCTCTGTCCATCACAGCAAACTTGGCTCGCGTTCCTGGCCAACCTGCAAATGCACGAACCTAAAATGGTTGTATGTCATTCCACATGGTCCAACGCAGGGAAGAAAGGACCACTCACTTTATTATGAAGGGCCACAGCCTCCTCATTGAAGCATAGCCATGACTCCTCAGGGGTTATCTGTGAGAAGCAGGAGAAGCTATCAAAGACACTAACCTCAGTTTCAAATGGTTACTGAAATTAAGAAATTGACTCAATCTATCATATCCAGTTCTGGCACTTATTAAGTACGAAGAGTAGTACCTTTGGAGCTAAGGTGGCTTTAGTCTCATCTTGTGGCTTGGCTTTTGCTTGAGCAGAGCCATCAAGTAAAGATGGAAGTTCAAGGATCAAAAGCTTAGATCCTGCAATAGAGAATAGTTTCTTCAAGAGGTAAATGTGCATATAACAAGTGGACGTCACTGTCCAAATGAAGAATTTAGATACAACACTGAAAGGAGAAAACAACTTCACATGTGAACAAGATAATACACTGGAATGATGCTAAGTTCAGATATTATCTTTCCTCCTAATTAATTGGATCCTTTAAGTCCATAGCAAAGTATTGCCAGTACCAAAATAAACATGAAACCACCATTCTGATAACAATAAATGTCATTACAAAGATGAGGGATGACGAGTAAAATTAGAATATAGAAACATATAGCCATTCTATTGCAAGATTCCAGCTTAACAAAACATAAATCTCTTAACACCGTCTGTGAGCATTGTTTTCCCACTGGCAGTGAATAATATAAAAATTCTACAAATTCAGCCTACTAATATATTAAAAAAGCATTAGAGAATTGGTGCACCTTCAGAGAACAACAGGTCAAGTAAATCTGACGCCTGCAACAAAACCAACTTAAAAATGACAAATTTGATCCCAAGGAAGCTAATGAGCATGTAATTGACTCTGGAACTATATTTGTGTGTGTGTGTGTGTGTGTGTGTGTGTGTGTGTGTGTGTGTGTGAGAGAGAGAGAGAGAGAGAGGGGAGAGGGGGGAGAGATTTATTAGTCAATGTTGGTACATGGAACAAAATTCAATTTATTCAATTAATCAAGCAATTGTGGGAGAAAATCATTTAATTACCTCATTCACCAAACAATTGCACCTGTCTTGCCTACATGTGAAATTGAGTTAAGCTACTCATGAGTTACTCAGGCTATCTCATAAACTACTCAGGCTTGAGTCAATCAATTTGAGTACAATTAGCTTCAGCAATGAATTGGGTTGAGCTCAAACTGAAAAAACCTTAACTAAAGTAGAAAATCTAGCGGTTAAATTTTCATAATTTTGATCTTAGAGAGTAATCTGTCCTATACTTTCAAAACCAAAGCTTGAGCTCAAGCTAGGTTAAGACTGAACTTCTTTTTTTATAAGTAAGGTAAATTGAGTCCAGTTTAGCTCAAATTCATGAAACATTTTAACAAGTATAACTTAAGTATAAAGAAGCAAGCTCCATCAAACTCAAGTATAGAGTCTCGAATAATCATGTTGATTCACCAGAGTTAGCTCGATTACACCCAAGTCCAGCCCAACATATTTTGTACCAACTAGCTGATATGCTTGCTATGAAAGAGCAGATGAAGGAAAAAACCTAACCATCTGCTCTAGTAACACCAATGGAACAAATTTTGGAAAATCAATTGAGAAAACAATCCAACTCTGCATATTCTCTACCAAGAACTCTCACTACCTTAATTCGATCATCAACTTCCCATCGCTGAGTGGCAATCACGGGTCCTGCATCCAAAGCACAGACAGTGAATGCTAATGATACTCCAGTTTCCTTGACACCATCCTGATACATAACTCCACAAATGAGAATATCCTCCTTATTTAATCACATGTTTTGTAAGCATATGTTAACTTAAGCCTACCTGAATTACTCTTTGAACTGCAGCAGCGCCACGGTATAATGGTAGTAGGCTTGGGTGTATATTAACAGTCCCTAATTGCAGATAAGTAAACCGATCAAATGTTATTCATGCAGCCTCGTGACTTTAAAAATGTTCATTGATTGATTACATTTAACAAAAACAAGAAGATCAATCATTGGTAAATCACATTATCTGGAAGATAATCATGCAGATTATAATAAGAAGCTGGCATTGCACTTGACTAACCCAAAGGAGGGAATTTTAAGAAACTTGCTCAGTAGAATATTTCCATATGCTGCAGTGATGCAAATATCAGGATTCAGTGCTCTTAAAGTATAAGGAAGGAGTCCTGAAAGAAAAGCAAAATCTTAGCCTTATTGAAAGTTTTGCGCCTTCTTTACAATTTCAAAATTTCTAGAGTAGCACCATCCAAGCAATACAGAACTACTGGAGGAATTTGATAAAAAAGAAGTCAAGTGGTTGATAAATCAAATGCATTGTCAACGACTTATCAGTAACTAATATTTCCAGCAAGCTAAGTACTGAGCGACCGAAAAGACGAGAAGATATGTACAGTTTGTCTGCATTAAAATGCAAGGGAGAACCATCAGATAACCTCTCCAGCAGTTCTGATAGTTGTACGTAAATCAGAAGAGTAACAAGCGTGTCAAAACCAGGAGGACGAGAAGGAACCACTTAGGCTAGTAAAGTAGCTATACAGATAGCTGTAATCAAAACAAGCAGTTCCACTTGTACGGAGAAAAGATAAATGAGAAGTTCAAGCTCCATTCTAGCTCAACGAGCTAGAATACTTCTGCTCAATGCAGCGAATAAATTCAAAATCACTGAGACCATAAAAAAGAAAAACGATAGAGATATAGAAAAAGGCACTAGATCTACATTACCTCTCCTGGTCCTGAACAAGACCTTAAAAGGTTCAATCCGGAGAACCGGCAGGAAAACCGCCCTCGGGTGGGAGTCCCGATATCGGTCCAGAGTAGGGGCGGGTACAGGCCCCGAAAAAGATTCTGCCCCGCTGGGGTCAAGGCTTACGCCGATGGGTTTCCACCCAGACCCCGGGCCCGACTGAGCTCGGCCGCGCCGGCCTCTCGACGATTGCCGGGTCGGTATCTCAGGATGACGGCAGCTGGAAACCCATCGGCATTACCTCTCCGAACAACCCAACATTGCCAACACAGCAATCACATCTATCTTCATCTCAACATGGAATTTCAAAAAGCACCCATCTCCAGTCTCCTATGCATTAAACGCGTACATATATCTCGCAAATAAAATACACCCAGTAGACCGAGCGACGCCACGAAACCGGGTAAAGCAATGGACGGGAACAGCAGGCAGAGCTCAGCGGATCGATGAAAGAGACCACAACGCGACGAGGTTGAAGGCGGTACCTCAAACGGGGAGATTCTTCCTTTTTCCCCTTTCTGGATGTCTTTGGAAAATGACATTTACTCCCTAAAACAGAATATGTCATTTTTAACTTCGAATAATTACTGAATACGAGATGAAAATTTGCTAATTACCGATATACAGTTGATTTTTTTTTTTTTTTCAGTACAGAGATGGTAAACTGTTGATACCCACAAGCAACTTTTCATAATAGAAAAGTAATTTTCCTTTTTCAATTACATTTATAACTTTCATGAGATAATCGATTTTCACGTACGAGAATCTACTTTCCGTAATATGAAGATCAAGTGTCGTTAATGGTCTTAATAATACACAAATGTAATATTTCTTGAGAATTTTAATTGCGCATGTATTCATTAGGTCGGAATTGGGTTCATGAGCAAGAAGGTTCGTTAGACCCGCCCATAATAATTTTTACTTCTCGACATTTGTCAGTAACTTCTTCTTGTAATAAGTAGTACTTGATAAAGAAAAATTAATTGATTTAATAAAATGACTTGTTGCCGCAGTCGGTTATCTTTTATATTGACAAAATATACACCTATTTTTATTAAAATAAAATATAGATTCGATTTATAATCTCGCGATGCCATGAAAGAATTATATGTGACCAGTTACTTACTCATTTGACTAATGACACTTATGCATGATTAGGAACTTTAATACTCATTAAAATTTTAAGTGAAATGACACCAGCGGTATCTCTTTTTTTTTTTTGCCCGATTCAAAACCCAAACTCCTTTTATATGTATTACTTTTGGTTCAAAATGACACTTAGTACTTTTTAAAAAGTGACGCGATTAGTCCATCGATTATTTGGGGTGTGTTTGGTAAAATTCTATTCCAAAGAATAATTTCTTTTAAAAAATAATATTTTTTTCTATTTATATTTCAAGAACAATTTCTGAGTAAAAAACGCGTTTGGTAATCACATAAAATTTCTATTCTCGAAATAAAAAAATGAAAGAATACGTTTGATACAACCCGTAATTTTTTTTTTTTTGTAAGGTACAATTTATTTTAAATTTTTAATATTCTTTAAAAAACTCATTTTTTCCACTCTTCTTCTTCTTTCTCCTCCTCTAGTCGGTGGTGGCAACCAGTGCCGGCGAACAGCAGCGGGGGGCGACAGATGGCAAGGAGCGGCGGCAGCGAGGAAGAAGAAGAAAAAAAAAAAGAAAAGAAAGAAATGACTTATTTTTAGAAATTGTTCCCGAGATCAAGAAATTATTTTTTGTTACTTTTTGTTTATGTTTCAAATTTATTCTCTAGCTACATTTCTATTCCAAAAAATAGAAAAATTAATAGACATTATCAAGCGAATTTTTATTCTTTTTTCGTTCCAAGAAACAAAAGAACGAAAGAACAATAAAAGAACGAAAGAACAATGAAATTGGAACAATGAAATTGGAGTGTTACCATGCGCAACCTTGACTGTCGGAGCATGGGGTTGGTAGCCCGAAAGATAAGGTGGCAATCTGAGAATGCATGTCGTGCTCTTGTTGTTATATTTGCTATTCATGTAGTCACAACAAAAAATAAAAATTCAATAAAAGGTCACAAAAAAAGTGGGCGGGGACAGGTTGGCTGCCGCCACGATGGTCCTGCCCACTCGACAGCAACCACCCAGGTTTCGATCTCGATCTCAGTCTGCATGGCAGCCATCGCGGCGGCGGTCTTGACTCCAGCAACACATGCAGAAGAGAGGGGAGGGAGCAGATCCGGCACCACCACGTCGGTGGTGGCTGGGCACATTTTCAGTCATTTTCAGTGACCCAGTGAACTGAGCCCTTCAAATTCGCTTAGCGGACAAGTCAATCACAAGCTTAAATGGCCAAGGCATGTGCAAGTATTGCCCTTAGCAGAAACTTCATGCATCATCACTTCTGACAGCTGTAAGTAGTCAAAACATCGAAACATAGCTCAATGACAATCTGCCTCTCAGATCTTCAAATGAAACCTAATTGCTTTCCTTTCCATTCACGGAGGCACACGGAGCTAATAATCATTTGAGAGAGAGAAGAGAGATGCCGACACCGATAAAAAGGCAAGGCAAAGTATAATGTAATGTTAGCGAGCTGATGTGACAACCATCCGCTAGCTTGAAGCAGTATGTACACAAATTTAACAAATCCTACTCTTCTTCATTGCTGATTGGTCCTATTTAATTAGAGCGGTTACGTTGAGCTGTTGCGGGTAATTTCTCTGATGGACCACAAGGAAGCTGTCAGTCCAGTTTCCTGCTCAATTTTGTGCTTGAGCTCCCTCAGAATACGAATTTGACCCAGCTTCTCAGGAGAGAGTTTATCCCAATAGATTCCTATAAAAGATCAAGTACACGGTTATGCCACAGAGAGAGATGACGGATCTGAAGGAGATTATAGTGCTGCTTCACTAACCTTAGGGCTTAGGAATGGAAGTGTCAGTGAAAATGACCTGTGTGGGAGTGCATATCACATCCACAGGCACATCATGGATTAACAGTTTCTCCACTGGAATGTCATCCCGCCAATCGACAGTCATGCACTGCAAGAGCACATTCACCAATTTTCTGGTGTGGTCAGCTAATAAATACTGCTATGGAAATTGATAATGAATGGTTAGAGATCATGCTTATGTTGATGTATGCTGCACTAGCACTAAAACACAAAGGCTTGAGACATCCTTCACTAAGCAGATGCCGCCTCAAAATGTCAAAACTCATGACACATTGTTAGCTAAGCGAGATCGGCTCCAATTTCTCTTCAAATGATAAAGCAGAAACCCATACCAAATTTATTTAAAAGAAAAAACTGTTCTTGCTTCCTAACAAGAATCCTGGAGTTCACTCATGATGACAGTAACTGACAATAAGATGCATACCATTGAATCTTCTCAATGAAGTAAATCTCTCTTCGTCGCACGTGGCATTATTATTTTTACATGATATTCTAATCTCAGTTCTCATCATTAGATTTATTCTAATCTATGAATTGACAGGTGACATAGAGGGATAACCCATCGAGTGGGGAGAAACCGAGTACAATCCTTGAGATCGGTAAGACAATGCATTCCGGAGGTCAGCTGATCTACGGCTAATGCTCAGAGGAGGAGATTGTCTATAGGACCTAAAAGACTGCATATAAGTGCTCGAGAAAGATGGAGTACGAGATGCGGATGGAGGACGTGACGCTCTGGCTATTTGGATGGCTGATGATGATGCCACCGATGATCTAGCAGAAGACAAAGCAGAGGAGGAAGCCACAGACACAGGGCTCGATGAAAGCAATGGTGTACTCTCAGATGCTGGGGGTTCACCTGTGCAAGTTCTTGCATCACGCTTGCAAACTGGGCAGAAAGTTCTCCACGATGTAAGCCATGAGTCGACACATAATGCATGAAACTCTGTCCACAGTTGAAGATACCATATAAGATTGTGTGAGTGAATAGCAGCTCAATCTAAACAAAGATAGGCCTGAAAAAGACAGCTTAAATTGATATAAAGTTATTGAGCAGCAATGCAGCATCTGCAGACAATAAGAATACTACCAAATAGAGACTCCCTAAGTTCTATGAGTACCGTGCGGAGACGGGAAACTGAGAATGAGAATCGTACAAAGAAAAGTTTCGCGTGCCACTCGTGTGATTTAAACAAATTGCTGTTGAAACATACGCAATCGGACTCCCAAGCACACTAGAAATGGAGCCTACACCATAGCCCAATGAAAAGACACCTCATCCACATTCTCTCTTTGCTATGATTAACCAAGTTGACCACCTTTTAGGGTCCTTTGCCATGACTAGCACATTGGAGGAAGAGACAGGCTGTCTTTTTCTGCACATTCCGGAAGAGCCATCCATTACTGATGACTAAGCATTACACAGCGAAAATATTTCTGGTAAAAATCACGCGACTGATGCCCAAAGATTTACTATGTCGAACTTGAAATTGAAAGTTTTCCCCAACATTGTAGTCTTCGAGGCATATGGCACATGTCCTTGATGTGGAGTTATCCTCTAAAACAGCAGTAAATATGAGACTTGGCATTGCTTTAACCAAACGACTGCTCATTCCATGGAACTCCCTAACACGAGGAGCTCGAGGCCTTTATCGTCTTATGCGATGCCTACGGACAAAGAAGCATGTGGCAAGAACTGCTGACATGGCAAGCAGGGAAATAAAAGAAATAGCCATGATCGACCAAGCTGAGCCTTCAAAGCTTGGAATTATCCACAGCTCCACATTAGTTGAACCAGCGTAGTTTTGAAGTAATTCCCCCGTAACTTTAGAAACAAGCACAGCATGGATTTTTATCCCAGCTGAATTTCCAGCCACTGCATGTAGCAGGCCACCTTAAATTAGAATGTACCTCAATAGTGAACCATATTCAACACTCGAAAAAACAAATGAACGTGAATATGATGACATCACAGCAAACTTTGGAGAAAATAGAGCACAAGGCATACAACACAAACAAGAATCACTCTGGCAAAGGTGCAAACGGCATGAAATTAATTGTCATGATTTAACAACATTTTTAATATCCAAATAAATTATCCACATGACTTCAGACCTCGACTGAGGTTGCTGTTGATGCTAGGCATGGTTCACGTGGAAGTACTAAATGCCCCAAATCAGCTCTATTGAAAGGATAACAAACCGAATAACCCAACACATCAAGCAATCATTTTTATCCAAGTATTTTCCAACCAGGATAGGTGAACATTGCTAGGTGCCCTAGCATAGAAACAACACGCCATATTCACCAACACGACCTAAAAACCTAAAAGAGTTGCTTGAGGGCTTAGAATCTTTGGTTGCATCTGTCATGTACTCTTTTATACGGCTTTGGACATCTTGCTTTGACTTCTCATAATCTTTCGATGTTTTCCTTTATTTTTTGCCTTTTCTTTCCAGGTGCATATCTGATGTACTCATATTTCTTACTCTAATAATATCCCCTAGCACCCGTCAAAGAATCCAAAAAAAAAAAAAAATGTGCAAGACAGCTTTCCTCCAAGTACACGATGCACCAACATTAGCAAGCAGCAGAAAGTTAAAAAGTCGCATCCTGAGTGATGTGTTAACTTAAGTTTTTTAATGGTAGAAAATTGTGATATCTACAATTATCAGTTTCTGTAGGAGTAATATAAATCTGTGAATATCGAGCTAAACCAAACAAACTCTATTTGGGCAAATTCAGAAGGTTGTGATCAGATATATTTCTCACTTACATGATTATTATACCATTATCACTAGTTATCCATCCATCTCAATCAAGCTGACCCATGGCTCTACAAGTGAAGACAAAATGAAGGGGCATGAAATCCTACTTCCTCTTCTCAATTTTCAACAGTTCTTTTTTTTTTAATCTCAGGACCCTGTTGGGTTTAGACTGAGTCCTTATGGAACCTTTGGCTAGGATCAATCTTACTGCACTCGTTATAAGCAAGTCCAGAACCAATTCCACACGATTTCAACCCTACTCAAGTTGCTTTAGATGTCTGGCATCATTCCAGTTTGCTTTGGAAAACTAAATTTCCCAAATCAGCCGTACCGAAAGTATAATAAACAGAACTCAACAACACAGCCAATCTCTTTTGTCCAATTAGTTTCCAACTAAACTACAAGCCTTAAGCACCAACACTGCCTACAAATCAGCATAAGACAACTTCTCTCCAAGCATGTGACTAGCCACATCTGTTAGGGAAATCCCTTATGATGTTTTGAAGATGACAAAATAAATCAAAAGCTACTAACATGTTTGATGGTTGAGTAATAGACTATGCAGATAATTGAACATGTAAAGGATATTGTCAAAGTCTGAAGACGGCTAGAAGACTGAACGTAACACATGTCCAAAGTATATTTTGAAGATTTCCAGACTTCGTGTCAAAGTCGAAGAGCATCGACTTTAATGTCAAAGTCTGCTCTACATTAGAAGTCTGCACACTCGACAAATTCAGGACGAACGTGAATGAAGAACCGGAAGATAGACTCTATGCTTTGAAGCTGAACCGGAAAAGACGAGACTCTATCTGAGCGAACATACGCACGTGTGTTCAGACCTTAAAGCTAAATCTGTTCAGACCCAGATTGCAAAGTCTATCGTACTCAGACTCAGATTGTAAAGTCTATTGCTCTCAGACTTTACATCCAGAATTTGACAGAACGTAACACAAGCCTGAAGATATAACGGCTAGTGATCTGGTTTGGATTCTACATCAAGATTGATTTGATTGACTCAATCTAATTGATTGACAATTAGATATTAAAGACAAGAACTTTCTATACGAAGAAGCTTTACTTATGGAAACCAAGATTCTGTTTGTATGAGCGATCGGAATCAATTTGGGATTCTACTTCTATCACTCAACGGCTACCAAATCTTCTAGATACAGATCTGTCCAATGGGTAGATTGGAAGACGATCCTCAAGATGCTGTCCAACGTCTAGTTTGGAAGTGGGGGGTATTTAAGGAGATGATGGACCGATGAGCAAGTAAGAGACGGAGCGTAGAATTTATAATTCCAAAGTCTGAGCAACTTCGATCATACACTTGTCTCTCGTGAGCTTAAACGTTTGTGATCTTGAGAGAAATACCAAAAGAGTGACTTAGTGAGATAGTGTGATCTACTACTAAGTGTTTGCACTCAAAGTTGTAATCTCTTGTTGATTGCACAGTGGAATCTAGCCAAGAAGGCTGTTAGCGTGAGAGAATGGACGTAGGCTTGGATTAAGCCGAACCACTATAAACATTGTGTTCTTATTCTCTTCCCTCAACTCATTTATTTTATTCCGCATATATTTGCCAAGGTTTTGTTTAAACACCTATTCACCCCTCTCTAGGTGTTCGTACTAGCCCTCTCAACATCAACTAGCAGGAACCCTTTGATTAAGATAAAGTCATCTTAAGTTTTTTTGGGCCAGGAGCTGTCTCTACTTCAGTAAAAGGAATTTCTGTTACTCCTAAACCATACTTGCGTGGACAACTCCCGGTAAATCACTTACCACATTAGCCTAGTGGAAAGGCTATCTTATTCTCTATCCCGGCCCCACGTTTATCATGTTCTTCTATTGCCATTACAAGACCACTACAATCTGGACCTCAGTTCCTACCATGACATAAAAATCAATGGACGAACAATTGAAATGCGCTCGATAATGCAATGCAGAGGACATACCAACCTTTCCTTAGGGGATGTCCCAAATCGCTTCTGGGAAAGAAGCAGAGCCCGCTCTGGGTCGACCAAGTTAAATTCATCATCTTCGACGAGGATAACTCACTACCCAATGGAACCGCAGTTAGATCGGAGGAAAGGCCAATTATGGGAAGAAGGGGTGGGGCCTGAAGCAGCAAATTGGATGAAATCGAGGAAGGACCATGAAAAGGGTGAAAAGCTATTTGCTGCTCTCGGAAAGATAAAACATGACTTTGATTCTATACAGAGCCCAGGTTTGGAAATTGAAACTCCTACACAAAAATCACAAAATCCACTGACAAATGGCTACCCGATTAGTTCATCTCCTGTTTCGGGTAAGGCCTCCGAAAACTTTAGAGAAGATAAAGTAACGGATGATTCTTCTATCAAGGTCGAGAAGAACCTGAAAAGCTAGAATTTGATTCAAGGAGAGACTCGATTAACAGCTTCAAGGAATACTTTCGCTAAAATAGCACATAAACACAAACAAAAAAAAAGCTCTTAATTATTATCTTATTTCTTATTAATATTGAATTATTTTTGTCATTACAAAGGGCCACCTACTTTGAGCTTCTACTTTTTGGGGATCCCAAGTGACGTAGCAAGCAATAGGTAAATATAAATTCATCGATTATCAAACACACTCATAAATACTCCTTTGGCACAACAATAAAGAGAAAAATCATGCTTACTGTTTATTGCCAGGAACAAGTAGGTTCAACTCATTTTTTTTTTTTTGGCCAAAGGTTCAACTCGTTGGTGATTACCTTTATGTTGAACCCGGCTTTTGCACTAGTTTCAATGAACATCACATTCAACTCACGAGCTCTGGCTTCTCCCTCTTCTATCGACACTTGCCTGGCCAATATAAAGGAGCATTAGAGAGGCCGAAAGGCATGACCATCCATTCATAGAGGTCATCTCTAGTTTTGAAGGCATTTTTCCATTCATCTCCTGATATCCACTTCCAAGACCAATCTTAGAAAAGATAGTAGTGCCGAGTTGGTCAAGAAGATCATCAAGTTGAGGAATAGGAAAATGGTACTTGATGGCTATCTTGTTCACCGCTCGATAACAATGTATTGACCGCATTCTTGACTAAGGAACAACTTTTGTAATTTCGCTTGAAATTCATTGAGGGTGCCATTATACCGATTCAATTTTGGTCTCTATTCTATAATTCCGACAGACTTAGTCTCCCATAGTTTGCTAGATTTACAAACAATGAGCGTGGACACATCAGAATAATTAGACTCTGAGGACTTAGGACTGACTAGTAACAACGTATTTGCCCACATTCTTGATTAAGGAACTCGTACAAAATGATGAATTAATATTCAGTTTGTTGATTCAAAGAATCAATTAGCAGATATTTTCACCAATCCCCTAGAGAAAGCTACATTTAAATATATTCGTGAAAAGTTGCATATTACTATTGCATTGATATCAATTTAGTCTTAAACATTTTAATTGGACTAACTTAGTCCTGAACATTTTCACATTTGTACCAATTGAGTCCACTCGGTCAATTTAGGCTGGAAATTGCTAATGTGGATACCATCCGTCCTACGTGATATAAGTGGCATTGACATGGACAACTTTTGTTATTCTTTAACTATTTTTTCGATTTTTTATGAATTTTTATTTTATTTTTTTCTCTTTTCCTTCTTATCTTTATAGGCAAGCCTCCCCAGCACTAGGCAAGGGCTGCAAAGCCCTTGTTCGACCTTGCCCAAATGTGGGCAAGGCATAGGTGGCTATGGGCAAGGCCATGTCCGCCTTTCCCCACGATTAGCAAGGCCTTGCGCCTCACCCAATGGTCAGCGAGGCTCTAGCGAGCCTTGCCGGCCACAATGGAAAAGAAAAAAGGATAAAAGGAAAAGAAAAGAAAAAAATTAATAACAAATTCGGAATAATAATTTTCTTTTTAAATGTCCACGTCAACACTAGTTGTCCCATATAAGACGGTCAGTGTCCACGTTTGCACTTTCCAATCTAAATTGATCGGATGGACTCAATTGGTGCTAATGTAAAAAGATTTATGACTAAATTGGTCCATTGAAATATTTATGATTAAATTAATACTAATGCAATATGTTTATGACTTTTTTGATACTTTTCCTTCTAATTGACTTGCTCCAATTCCGGCGAAACGGTTCTATGACGTGCATCTGATAAAGATTCGAGTGATTGATCTGTGAAGAGAGCTTGGATCCCTTTCTGCAAAGTAATATTTATGCTTCCCTATCTTGGAGAGAAAACAAAGCAGCAACAAGAACATGAAGTAGGTTACCTCAAGGGAACCTAGGCCTCCAATACTAGAACAAGAGTTTTGCGAATTGCTCAAAAATTCTGTTCATGAGTTATTCAGGGAGTCTTCTCATCTTGGTCAGGTCCTTCAGTTGACGCAAGTCCATTGGTAAACATATAAATAAATTTCTATTCGATTTTGGAGCATTGGATTTTGCCAACTCTGCATATTCCATGGCAAGTCCCTAAAAATATTTGGTACCAAAAACTACTTATATCATGTTCTGTGACTTCCAAGAGGAAATATTTAGTGGTTGCAAAGCACCACGTCAATTGTTGATGTATTGGGCATTTTTCACTCATGTCCAGTAATAAGTTGACACGTTTTTGCTGAGTTGGAATAAAAAATAAAATTTTTATTTTTATTTTCTTCTTCCTCCATCCTTGAGCGTTCTTCGGACACCATCTCCATCCTTTCCGGCGTTGCTTGCAGTCCATCCTCTTCCATCACAAAGCACCACCCTTCCAACCACCATCTCCACGGCTTTCGGCGTAGCTTGCGGTTGGCTCAAGCTTCACCTCTGTCACTGCTCGCGGTCAACTCTAATATTGCTCGTCCAGATCTGGCTCCTTTCACCGTCGGTAACGGCAAAGTCGCCATGGACTTCTCCTTCAAGGCTCACGACCATGGACTAGCTCCCATTTGGAAGTTCAGTCTTCATGCTCACCTCCGTTAAGGGTCTTCGCCAAATCTAGAAGTTATATAGTCGTCATTGCTCATCCATGGCCGGTTCCTCTAGATTTGACTCAGACGCGTGGTCATGCTCCAAATCTGTTGCGACCAAGGCTCCAAATCTAGATGCGGCCATGGCTTCTTGACCTTCAAGCTCGTGGCCAGGGTATAGCTCAAGTAAACATGGCTCCACATCTGTCGCGGCTGCAATTCGTGGAAGGGAGCTCGCAGGAGGAACTCGAAGGGAGGACGATGGAAGGGCACACCAAAGAGAGACTCCATGACAGTTCAAGGTGGAGGAAAGGACTTGCTGCGGCAGCCATGGTGGGGAGGTGGACGTTGAAGATGGAGGTTTCAGCACCTTGAGCGGTGGGCATGGCCAAAATTGGGCGATGGACTCTTAAGTGGGGAAAATTCCAAATAAGGACCATAAGTAGACCAATTTTCTCAAATAAGGACCCGAAATGAACTTTGTGTCAGATAAAGACCTAAAATTGATATATTGTCTTAAATAAGAATTCAAAATGGTTGAATCAATTCCAAATAAGGACCCGAGCTTGCTGGTCAGCCAAATATTCACCGGCTATTAAGCATATGACATTTTCGACGACTAGAGTTTGGGCAATTTTGTCCAAAAAAATCTAGGGAAAAATTAACAAATCCTAAAACAGAAACAAAAAAAAACCCTAGGTTTTCTACGGTATCCCCATTCCTTGTACCCATACTCAGCAAAGTCAAAGGCCGAAGTTCTCCCCATTCCTTGTACCCATCCTCTTCTTCAGTTCGTACAAATTCGGTCGATACCGACGATCCAGTTTCGCAAGAAGGAGGCCTAGAAAAGGTCAATGGGGCAATCATACTTGCTTTTGACGCTACGCTGTGCCAACTAGCAGCAGGATGCTACTCACGAGCTGGTCAGGGATAGTGATCACTCTTTCGATGCTGGTAGCATGGAAACCACTAAATAGGAGCGGTTTTCATCTCATCGCTGGCGTTAAGATATAAAGCGCAGTGCAGCCATCCCGACTTCCGTCCTATCCTAATGACAAACCTGGAGACCCATCCTCCACAAAGTCAAAGACCCAAATTCTCCACCGGTTGAGGCACAAATTCAAAAATAAGAAGAAAACCAGATTCTTCTTTCTTTGTTTGCAAAGACCCAAGTCTTCTATTTGACTTTTCTCTGTTCGCGAATCACAAAGCTCGAGCAGGCCCACCTCCCCATCAATCAAGGTTAGTTTTTCCATCTTAGAATTCACGTTAAACCGGCAAAATGTAGACAAAGCTTGTGTATAAAGCCCGATTCTCCATCATCTTTTTCCAGGTTTTCTATTTATTTCAATTTGCACTCACGTTCAACCGTGGTTAGTTTCGTTCAAATTGGTGTACCCAATCATTCGTTCGTCGAATAGAAAGTGATTGTGGCTCATTGAAACAACATGGCGACAAGGTGTGGGTATGTGATGGAATATCACACGGATGGAAGTGACGACAGTGATGTTACAAGAGAGTTTTGTTTTATAGTATTGTTTTTACTTGTTTTGATGGATTTTTGAGTCAATGTCTCATTTTGTCCAAATCAAATGCATATGAGTTGCGTCCACTATGATTTTTTTTAATTGGATATGCTGTGTTGTGATCCTATGTGCCGGCGGCGGTGGTCTCTTTTTGCAATTTTTTAATGCTTTTCCATTGTTTCTATTTTTTTGGTGTATACTTTATCGTTAATTGCTAGAGCTCATGGCATGTCCTAAAATCTAAATGTTAGTTTTTGATGATTTTTGAGTTATAATACATTGACCATGCCAAGGATAAATCACTAATAAAAGATGCAGGTTTTTTATGATGCCTCTTGCTACGAAGGACCATACTTAGGATATGGTCCGTCACCATAGCAATAGCACTTTCGTGCCCACATGAGTCCTAATGTGTGTTACTAAATCATTAGCACAAAAAACATTTTAAGTCAATAATGCACAATTTTTTTTTTTGTGACAAATGGTATTTAATAAAAGTGTGGTACGTGGTCACTAGCGTGACTAATTTTCTTTCATTATAGTTTTTGTTTTGTTTTTCCCCGGTGCGTATTATGCATAAGAGTATATTGATGTTATTTTTTGCTTCCACTTTTCACCAATTGAGGGATGTGAAGAAGTGAACTATTCCATGTATGATAGTAAGCGTGGTAAGGATGTTGAGGGTGCAGACAAAGGTGGGTTTCCCTTTATTGATCTTGATGAGTTATATATACGAACTAGATGTGTAGACGATGATGGTTCAATGGAGAGAGATATGGAGATTGGAGATATCAGTCTATATGTAGATGTGTTAGCTGATAATGCAGATTTCTTGAACAAGAATAGTGAAAATGAGTATACGCATCCTGAGTTCAATGCTGAGGTTGATATGGAAAATCCTACCTTCAAGTTGGGGATGTGCTTTAGTAATGCGAAGGAATTTAGAGAAGCTATTAGGAACCATGCCATAAAAAATGGGAGAAATGTGAGGTTTGTTAAAAATACACCTAATAAGTTGAGGGTAGTGTGCTCGGAGGGTTGTGATTGGCTCATATATGCCTCTAAAGTGCAAAGGGAGCATACTTTACAAGTCAAAACCTTCAACTCAGTACATACATGTAATAGAACACTACAAGTTCCTCATATAAACACTAAATGGCTAGCGAATAAGTATTGTGATAAGCTGAGAAACAATCCTACATGGCTAGGTGCTTCAATGAAAAAAACAATGGAGTTTGAGAATGTTTTGAAGTTGTCAAGGACAATGGTTTATAGAGCTAGGGCAATAGCAATGAGTATGATCACAGGGAATGAGGAGGAGCAATTTTGAATGCTTAGGAGCTATTGCCAAGCACTTCTTGATGCCAACCCAGGATCCACATGTATAATCAAGACTGAGCAATGTCAAGACCAATTCAAGTTTAGGGGAGTCTACGTTTGTTTGGATGCATTAAGGAGGGGCTTTGTAGAAGGATGTAGGTGCTTTGTGGGATTCGATGGTGGCCATTTGTCATCAGGCTATAAGAGGATACTTCTAGCAGCGGTGGATGGCAACAATCAGATGTATCCCTTTGCATGGGCAGTTGTCGAACAAGAAACATACAAGACATGGCATTGGTTTATTAGTTTGATTGCAGAAGACTTGGGAATTATGAACCCTGAAAATTCAAAGTACTGGTCTTTTTTGTGTGACAAACAATAGGGATTGGTGCAAGCACTAGCACATTTAATGCCCGAAGCAAAACATAGATTTTGCTTAAGGCATTTTTATGAAAACTTTAAACTACATCACAAAGGAGTAGAACTTAAAAAGCTTCTTTGGAAGGCTGCCATGGCAACTAGAGTATGTGATTTTGACTTGGCAATGGCACAACTGAAGGCAGTTGATGAGAAAGCTTATGATTGGTTATCCCAGAGGCCTCTAGTGCAATGGAGCAAATCCTACTTTAGGACAAGTTCAAAATGTGACATTTCCTTGAACAATTGGTGTGAAAGTTTCAACAAAAGCATCTTTGATGCAAGGGACAAGCCTATCATCACAATGCTTGAAACTATAAGAGTGCAGTTCATGGAGAGAATTCATAAGCAAAGGGATGAGATGACCAAATATACTGGTGTGATCTGTCCTAATATCCAGAAGATATTAGATCTTCAAAAACAGTTTTCAGCATCATGGATTCCAACCTAGAAAGGAGAGGATGAATTTGAATTAAGTGGGCCATATGGAGACAAGAGAGTTGTTAATATTAGACATAGATCTAGACATAGATCTTGTAGTTGTAAAAGATGGGACATCAGCGGGATTCCTTGTTGTCATGCTGTGGCGGCTCTTATGTACATGAGGGAAGAACCTGAAAAATGGGTTCACACAAGTTTTAGTAAAGAAACATTCATGCAAATATATAGCCATGTTGTGCATGTTGTAGATTCTAAAAGACACGTGGCATGCTAGAGAGCCATTACTCTCACCAGATGTGCTCACGCAAGTTGGCAGAAAGAAGAAACAAAGAACAAAATCAGTTAATGAAATAGCTGATAGAAATTTGAAGACAAGAAAGAAAAAAGTTGTGCAAGAGCCGGTGGGAACAAAGTTGAGGAGACAAAATACCACAATTACTTGTGGAAAATGTGGTGGTTTAGGCCATAACAGGTATCATTGTAAGAATCCACCAGTAGCATCAATAGTAGTAGCATCAGCCCCAGTAGGTTTTATGGTTGCCTCATGTTCACAAGATGTGGTAGAAAGCACTCCCTCAGACCCAACATGTTAACCTAAGACCGTGGAATTGCTTGCGTCAATTTTTGGCAAAATTTCAAGCTCAATATTATCTATGGGAAGAGAGAAGATAAAGGTAGTTATTTATGCTTGACTTGGTCATAAAACTGTTCTTACTTATACTTGACTTTATTTTAAGTAATGATTTATTTTGTGTTTCAAGCACAGGTAAAGAGAAGGATGTAAGGACCTCAACTTTTAAGTGGTCAAAGATGAGTAGCTTTTTTGGAGATACACAAGAGCAACAAGACCAATAAACACAAACTCTTTTTATTTTACCGTTGATTGATATGGATGGATCTATTTTGGAAGCATCTTAAAATATGTGTAGATAAATTTTGTTGAAAAGATTTCTTGTGTTGGGATGTCTCGATTCAAGTTTATCTAGTGCTATTTACTTTGCTATGGAATGTCCTAGCGCTTCATTGTAATATGGTGGTACTCACAACAAATCAACATGAGCTTATCAATCCAATGAGAAAAAAGAAAATATAAAAGAATAGCATAAAAAAATGACCTGCGAAGAGCAATGAACACAGCAGTCCAACAACACACCCAATTAAAATGCACTACAGTATAGGCCAAAGAAAAATATAGAACGTCAATGGGCTTTGTCAAAGCTTGAGCTCTATACACAACAAACTATAGAATATCCGACTCAAATGAAACCAAATACAGCTTGTAGTACCAAAAAGCATCATCATTAATTCTTCATTGAACACTTGAGTTAATTGAACTTCAATATTTCCATTACAAAAAGAGATAACAAAATATGAGTTTACAACTTTAATATGTGCACATATAACATGCACAATGCTACAAGAAAGAGAAGAAAGAATTGAATTTACAAAACAAACTCCCACTGATCATATGCAATTATCACATCCCATCCTCTACTTCAACCAATCTAAAGCACCCAACAAAATTTGAAAGACTCGACTACTGAGCTAATGAATTGATGCGATTATAGTTCTTTGGGTTCCATCTCTTTGGTCAAATATGGTTATTCTGCTCATGACATAATAGGATGTTACGCCGTCGAGTCCACTGGTTGGTTTCGTCAAGGAAGAGAAGCTCCAAGTAGGTGACAAGCTTCAGGCAAATGCTAACTCTTCTCCTTTGACCATTACTTAGTCCTTTGGTCCCTCAACCTCAAATTTTTATGTCCATGGCATTTGCAGTCCCATTGCCCTTATTGCCATTTTTGCCACTTCGCCATTTTTGCCATTTCCCTCTTCTCAAATACTGGTATGGAGTTTGGCAATTGTAGTTGAACTGTGTAGTAAACAACTTCTTTCACAGTAGCATTGAGATCAATCCATTGTCTTGCATCACATAAGCCTGAATTCATAAAAATAGAGAACCCCGATAAGTTATGAGAAGATAGTTGCTTATCATTTACAAATGAATATTAGATCACCACAAAATATAGGACAGTTGAATTAGGTTCAATTTTTTTTTTTTTTTATGTGAAGTCACAAATTATTGCATAAAAACCAGAGAAATGAAGGATTTGAGGGATTTGGTTCATTAGTATGATAAGTTTCGAGCTCAATGTAAAAACTCTGCTTTGATAGTATTAAGTGGTGCTTTAGAGTTAATAGAGACGAAATTTTAAAAAGCAAGCCATATCAAGTAACCATCTCCAAATAGGACAATGCATTATCCATAGAACATCCTCAAAATAGATAGAAACCTATCGAAGGAAAATTCAATTCCCCGTGCACAAGAGTTAGTCCTTTAGCAGTTTGCTTCAAACTTGGATGAATGTGAATCTCCACCCAACCTTCTAGAGATGGAGCATGTCTCACCATATTTAACAAGAAATCAGCCAATACTCGTTGAATTCATAACTAATCACCACAGACAGCCAGAGTTTTGATTTCATCTATAATATCACGAATCAATTACAAACCCCGTTGTCTTAGCAATATCATTACTTGGCTAACAACAACATTATAGCACTTCCAAGAAATAATTTGGCCTTCTCAAGCTCCAATGAACTAGCAATCCTTGTATTGCTAACAGAAGTCAAATTTACCATAATACAAGGTAGAATATCCCTCCCCACCAGACATTAAAGCATTGAATGTTCTCAAGAACTCCAAAATTCCAACAAAAAAAAAGTACACCATCTGATTAAATAAAGCATCTGCAACAGAGATCAACGAGTAGAATGCGACTAAAATTTAGTCACCTTACGTAGTCGCCAACCATTGCTACCTACGGAGGTGCCTCCCAGAGAGACAACCGCTCGCTGTCGTGGTCACCCCGATGCACTCGAACGACGAATTTGAAGCTTGTCGACACCGAAACCCTAGAAAGAGGAGACGATGGTGAACAATAGACCGATGCTTGCAAGGGGCAAGTGAGGAGTGACGAGAATCGAGCAAGATGAGGAGCGACGAGAATCGAGTTGAAACGATGATCGGGTAGCAATTTGGTTGAGGAGCGGTTAGGGCAAGGGAGAAGAAAGAAGAAAACACAAACATCTAAATGAATAACCTGAACTTAATTAATTTAGAATTTTCCCTTTTTTTCCAATCATAAATTTCTAACAAAATTGCCCCTATTTTAATCGCCGGAAAATGTTTGCCGGTGAGCTAAGGTCGAGGTTAAGTTGATTATTTCGGGTCCTTATTTGACACAAAATTTACTTCGGGTCCTTATTCGAGATAATAGGTTCACTTCGGGTCCTTATCTAATACAAAGTTCACTTTAGGTCCTTATTTGAGAAAGTAGATTCAATTCGGGTTCTTATTTGGAATTTTTCTCTCGTAAGTGGCCAAAGAGATGGTGGCTGTGATGGAGATGAGGAGAGAGAATATTTGTATTTTCATTTTTTTTCAAATCAAGACACATGTCATTTTTTAATTGTACCAACTCATATTAATGCACGCCATGTTAGCCAGTGACATGGAACTAACAAACCACTGAATATTTTTTCGACTTTTAAATATGTTGACTCTTCTCGAATAAGTTTCTGTATGCAGGTTTCGATTTATGTTATTAGCATTGTTTTGTTAATAATTCTTTCTAAAAGTGGCGGTATTGTTGGAATATTGATGGCTCAACAAGTAAAGCAGACTTTGATTCAGCTTTCTCTTAGTGACGTCTTTAAATTGTGATTGGTAATTTCGCTTTGGCACCGTCACTGAGGATTTTGTTGTACATTCATTAAATTTTTCCTTTTGTGAAGTTTTAAGGAAATATTCTGAGGTGAATGTATGGTGGTCCAATCATGAACAGTTTCTTCTAATGGAATGCAATTTAATTGCTTTTTTACTTCAGACTGTCAACTACGTTGCAGTAAGAATTTCCAAGCGGTTACCTATTGACTCTTGTGAAAAAAAAATGTATGAGACAAGTGACTCAGCTAGTAAAATGATAGAATAACAGCACCGTTACTCTTTTGTTGGGAAATCATCCAGTTTCCTGGAATCCCGCTTGGGGGACCACCAGGTAGGACCCCTTAAATTAAAATAACATTAATCAAATGAAAGAAAAAGAAGTTAGAAAAGATACTTACTTATTATTAATGCAAAATATTTTTTACATTGACAATTTAATTATCTTTATTACCATACAAATAAATGAAGGAAATCTATTAACTACTTCTGCGTTATACAACATTTTTCACACTTGTAGTTGTGAAAAAATATTCCTCATTTAACAAAATAAATACAATTGTCGAAATTAAAATTTGAATATATAAATGTACACAATTTAAAGCATCAATAAATTCTGTTCGAGCTATGGCAATTTGTTGCGACCTACTTTTTTTGTTCAAAGGGGAAGAGACAGTAAGGTCAGGAGTATTACCTAAGAGACGAGCCTTCAATTAGGTGCGGGCTTTCCCAAACCCATATTTCACGCGACGTTAAGATATTTGACTTTAACATCAATTGACACTATGAGGGTTTTCAAATGATGAGTCACCACTAATCTATTTGAGTTGGCTACAAATCAAGTGAACCATAGAAGTATACCTCACTTCTTACGAAAAATGAGGTTTAAGGGTTAGAGACTTAATTATACTAATTGTCTAATTGTTTGTTGACTATAATGACCGAGTATGCTTTTGTACAAATTATGAGGCTTAAGATTCTTGTCCATTAAGGCTGCGTTTGGCAGTCGGGATAAAATTCAGGATAAAGTCGGATATAAGGGGGATATAGACAAAATAAAATTATTCCATGGGGGAGGTGAGATAAAGGTGGATAGGATTTTTAATGTCCATACTAAGAAAGTTATTTTTCTCGAATAATAAACTTATTAAATTAATAAAATTGAAATTATATTTCAATAAAATAATATTTGCATAATAATTTAAGAAATTAAAAATAAAAAATAAAAAATAAAAATTCATTTTTAATTAATCTTATTTTAATTTATATATTCAACTTTAATTCTATCTTATAATAAACATTCAATCTATAAATTACATATTTATATTTATTATAAATCTGAGGTATTTTTGTATTTTATGTATGTTAGTATAGTTTACTATTTGATAAAATTTTATTAAAGAATGATAAAAGGGAAAAAAAGAAATAATAAAGAAAATAATATAAAAAAGAGGAAAAATAAAATAAAAATAAATTAAGGAATAGTGTTATGAGAGATTTTCACCATCTCCGTTTATAAACATTTAGGTTCATTTATAATGATATGCCGTTTATATAAAAAAAAAAAAAATGTACATGATATGATGTAAACATATCTGACTTTAATATTGCGATTCACCAAACAATTAACGACAGGATATAAAAAAAAATCCTAGGATTTCATATCTTATCCTATCTAGTCCTATCCCGATTAGAAATTCGGACGACCAAACGTAGCCTAAGTGTCCAAGTGATGATTATTTATTATGGTACTAATGATTTAACCTAATCATGCTAAACATGAAAATTGATAATCAATGTGGCACCCCCGAACGGCCCCCGATCTGTTCGAGTCGCCACAGTTAACTTTCATTTGTCCTAATAACTCATCCTCAAGATACCAATGAATTATAATGGGTCCATAAGTCCTGGGGGTTTGTATTATTTAAAATTGGTCCCAGCGCAGTTCATATGGCGGAAGCGTATCCAACAACTCCCTTCCCTATATTCAGAAAACAATGCACACAAACTGAACATTTTATAAGTTAAAAGCCGAACACTTTTATTTACTTAAACTAGATGGACATCATTTGTCGGTACACCAAAATGCCGTAGTTTTTTATACTTGGTTATATTTCAAAAGATTACCAACATATTTTCCAACAGCCGTATACTTAAAGTCCATCGATCAGTGTCGGCGTCCAAAAGTTCCTTCCTCTACTATCCTCCTTCTCGCGGTCATATCCTACCACTCTGTCCATCTGCTATTGGCGGTGCTAGCAGAGGTATCTTGTCTAGTCTGAAATGTTAGTCCCCAAACGGGGTGAGTACAACCACTCAGCAGTAAAAGATTCATTAAACTATATCATGCAGTACCATCAATATCTAGACTCATGCAAGATAGACAAAACAGTTCATCAAGGAATGAGTATGCATCGGAACCATAAAACTTTTAGTGCAATGACCAGTGCAGTTCCCAACAAACAAGATGCATCATGTCCAGTTACACAGTCCCGATCATAGGGCCAAACTGTTATGACACGTCCCATTCCATGCCATACAATTTAGTCCTATAACCATACCACACTCACACTTAGTAGAATCATCCATTTATCATTCAAACAGTTTTATCCCCCCAGAGGACCAATGTTTGCATCCTTCTGGGATTTCGCACCCAACCTGGCATTGCGAAAGCCTCCGGGCATGTATTCAAAATACAACCGGGCATCCGGCACACACCTCCGGGCATTTCGCACCCCACCTGGCATCACGAGGAATCGCTAGGGACCATGGACATGGTTACCCCTAACCTCCGGGCATCCCGACACTCCCGGGGTAAACCTCTGGGCATGTATTCATAATACAACCAAGCATCCAAAGGGCATCGACTCATTCGAACCTCTGGGCATCCCGACTCCCGGGGCATCGTTGACCCGAGGGTCCAACGGTATCAATTAACATCTTAATTTCCAAAAACACTTTTCAATGCAATGACAAAATGTCTCTTGAGTCTCATCACATCTCAATATTGCATGATATGCCAATGCCAGTATCATCATGTCACATAACAACCCAAGATGCATTCACTTTTGGGGTAAATTGAGCAAATTCGGAACAAACATTTTAATTTTCACATTCGCACAGTCCTGATAGAAATTCCGAATTAATTACTAAACGGACTCAGAAAATTATGAAATTTTGACATGTTATCAATGAGACCTAAATGAACAAGTTTCATGAAGAACACCAAGTCAGATTCCTTACGTACCGAGGGCAAAAATTACGATATTCCTAACTAACATTCTGTAAAATTTCCAGATTTAACGTTTTCATAGGAAAAATCATTTCGGCAGTCATTCCTTGTTCATTTATTCTAAGTTTTTGATAGGTTGTTCATGAGGATGTGTCCTATAACTTTCATTAAGGGTTTCAGGTCCAATTCTATCTAGGTAAATACAGAAAATTCGAAGAATCATCAAAGGTCATACGGTTTCTCTACAAATCAGTTTACTAATTTATAGAGGGCCACTTCTACTCATTTTAAAAAAAAAATCCAGCATCCGACATCACAACCCAAACATCTCCAAGCCTATTGCACTCCACTAGACAATCACGGCACAACATGATATAGGTTCATAACAGTACAATACATGGAGTCCATACAATTTAGAATAGTCCATATATCATGCCTTTTTGAAGTTTACTAAATTCCAGCTTGTACCATTTTAGAAAACATTTAAATTAAAAATCCATATGATTCTCAAAAATCATAAAATCAGGACATGTGATAGACAAGACAACAACGTAACAATTTCATGAAGCACACATGCCCAAAAGAGTTTCACACAAGAAGATATAATTCACACAAATACAGCATGTAATTTCGGTTAAGATCAGATTGCGCAGTTTCTTGAAATATTTCGATTAAAATACCCAGATGACCTCCGAAAATTATGAAATTTTATCAGGTTATAGTCAAGACCCTAAAGTATATTTTTCATGAAGACATCTAGGCCAGATTCGTTCTAGATAATTTTCTATAGACGTCCGAAGCTCCTGGCTCTAGCACCGAAACGTCCAGTATACCTATCTCCGAAATATCAAGTTTTTACCTACTTATCCTTCTTCGTTTCCTCTGACATTTTGATATGTTTTTCCTCAAGAGGTCCCTTACAACTTTCATTAAGGGATCTAAGTGAAATTTACAAAGAATAGTCACCATATGGGTCCAAGAAGTCTCGGGTGTCCAGTACCGTATTTCCAGATTTACCGTCTTCAAGAGAAAGTCGATTCACTAGGCTACACTTGCTCATTTTACCTCAAATTTGAGTATGTTAGTCCTTAGTATGTTCTCTACAAGTTTCATGAAGAAGTCGAAGAGGAATTCTCGGTAAAAAGCAACATGCAACCCACAAAACTACCAAAAGGTCAGCAAAGCAGTTCCAGATCTAGTGTCTTCGTAGGAGGAGGGTTTTTCCCCTTAAAACTCAACCGTTTTGTCCAAAATTTTAGTATGTTATACTTTGAGATGTTTTCTACGACTTTCATGAAGGAGTCGAAGTCGAAATCCAACTCGAAACATGCATGCAAGCCTCTACAAGTTTCTGGGTCAGGCAGTATACACGAAATCAGCAAGCTTTTTCAAGAACAAACCACACTAGCTTCGGTTCCTTACCTCTAAACACCCAAGATTCAACACCATTTCAACCACACATGCAAGACACACATGCAAGACACACATGCAAGAGTAGAAATTGGATCCTAACTTGCACTACACTAGACAATCACAGCATGCACAACATAGATTGATGAACTTCTACTTGCCTCGACTCCTAAGCTCAATCGACAAACCGAACGGGAAGCTCTCGGGTCTTTGAACGCGGCTCAACAACGGCTAAGACCGGTGGCGTCGACGGTGGCAACGCGCACGCACAGCGGAGGTCAGCCTCCTTCCTTCCCTCACCGTTCACTCCCTCACGAACTCTCTCTCTCGCTCGTTCTCTCTTTCACTCGCTCGCTGCGCCTTTTCTCTCACCCACTCAAACCCACGACCACCTTGCTCCTTCTATTTGTTAATTAAATTAATTAATTGCATGTAGGTTGCGGTGGCAGCAAACAGCGAGGACAACGGAGGGGATGCATGGCTGGGTGTTCGACAACTCACACGCCCCAAGCTACGGATGTGTCTTCATTTGTTTAAATCTTTCCCATGCGCTGGCCATTGATGATAGCCTCACGTGGCTGCTCGGTCAACATCTTCTTCCCATAGTTGACCGGCTATATGGACTCTTTACGAATGTGTATGGATGCGGCTTCACTTTAATAAAAATCTTCAAGCTTTGTTGATCCAAATTGTCGGCAAATAAGGAGAAGGCTCGGGGGTTGCTCGGCCCAACTTCTCCCGTTGCTGACCTTAAATTTCTACATGGGCATAGGTTGTAATATGGTTACTTGCGTGGCCACATGGTTGCACGGTCCATTTCCTCTCAAAATTGACCCTTAATTTCAGCACGTGTAAGTGCTGAAAAATAATTACTTGCATGGCTGCATGGGGTCACAACAATGTACATGGAAGGTTCGGTTCGTAGGGTACACATGAGGGTAGGAGAGGATCTCAACCGTGGCATTATGTAAAAGAAAATTTAGACGAAATGATATGTCATGCGATGATCAAATTGTCTTGGCACGACCAAGGCGCAACTATGAAGGTATATTCTAGGATCATCGCGAAACGTGACATCGGGGTCGAATGTGATGCCGATGATAACGAATTCCAATAACAATTTCGTCAGTCCGCGACGTATCGTTATATTTTTTTCCAAGGTCGGCAAAATGCGGATGAGGTCGGTCTCACTTGAACATATAAAAGATTTTCCGGTAAGACTATAATTTACTCGACGATCGGGCCATTTTTGAACGTAACATATCGGTCCAACGATAATATGAATCAATGTTAGTAAATGGTACCAATGACATAGTCTGACGATACTTCCGTCGACTAGTCACGGACTGTCGTATATTTGAGGGTCGTCAAAAATTCCGGATGCCACAATCAATGTACTGAAAAAATGCAATCTAGTAAAATCAAAATGAAAGTGTACAAATAGCGACCTGGCATTGTCTTTATAAAAAAGAAAGCATTTAAAAGCCATATTGTAAAGCCCTAAAGACTTCAATTTTGGATTCAATTTTTGTCAAAAGAATTTCACATTTTTTATGCTAAATTAGTTCTCGAACTAGAATTAACACTAAAAATCTAATGAAACTAGTCAAAAACTAATTCATGAACTTGTTCCAAAATTTTAAATTTTTTCGGATTTTTTGAGTTTTCTAATATTTGTGAATTTTTTAATAAAAATTATTTCAGAAAATGGGGACTCGGGCCGGGCCCTAGGGTCCTGTCCGAACATGGGCTGAGCTTGGACTCTCGAGCTTGGGCGCCAAGGACACGATTGGGCTTTTTTAAAACTAGCCCATTTTGAAAAGAAATCGCATCAAGCTCATTTTGTTGAAATTAAATGCACTAAGCCCACTGCAAAGCAATTTAGGCCCAAGTGTTCTGAAGCTATGACTAACCAAAACACCTCTATCAGAGCAAAACCAAGCCCAAAAATTACCATTCAAGTGATGAATAGAAACAAGCCCAAACTTGTAAATCTTACTTGAGCCCAAAACTACTAGACTCGTCTCAGCCCACGAAAACGGAGATAAGCCTAAACACACTAAACCGACTTAAGCCCACACTAATCAAACCTAATTAATCCTCCTACCCTTATCACCTTATGATCATCTCCGAACCGACGCCACCAAGAACAAACATTAAGTACAGTGGCCACCAACACTCACGAGCAAAACAACCTCGGTAACGTCGATTGATGATTTAAAAATTCCTGAAAGAAAATAAAAAAACGTGTTTAATGGCCAAGGAAGCTATCATTTTATCAAACACGTGGAAGGCAATGGTTAAAAGAAGGATACGGATTCACTCGATATCTGGGTTCGCACCCTTCTTTCTCGAACGAGAACAACAAAAATAGTTACGACCGGCCAGAGACCATTCAGTCACACTTAGCACAAGCAGAGATTGAATATAACAAGCCTCGGTTCCGGTTGAGCCGAGACAGGACAAAAACTAAGCATCTCGAACACTTGGATGTGGGGTCCCTACCCGGCTCAGCGACAGTGAACGGATGGCGAACTCGAGATATATCAGACTCAGTTCGGTCGCCTCGCAATGTCTCCGAGCCGGATCCTTGGGAAAGCAGCGATTTAAACCCAAGAAGCGAAACTCACCGGAAAATTTGGCACAGTGGAGAAGGAAATCACGAGCTCGAGGGCGTTGGCTGTGGCCGGGCTTCCGGGGAACTCCTCCTTTATTTTCCCTCTTCCGGCGTTGCTTCTCTGTTTTGGTCTCTTGGTCGTTTTCTCTCCCTCCCTCTTGGCTCTCACTCTCTCTCCTCTCCTCTCAATCTCTCTCTTTTCGTCCCCTCCTCGTCTGTGCTCCCTCTCTCGCTTTTAAGGGCCACCGGTAGGCATGCTTGGCCTTTGCCACTGCCAGCTTGCCGTGGTTGGCTTGATACCAACCCACGGATCACGCCTCGGCCCTGCTCTGATCCAAGTTGGGTCGGTCCACCCATAACCCTAGTGATGGCCGCATAGTGTTGGTTACCGATTTTCGGGGACCGATGACCAATCCAAATTGAGCTTGGGACGAGATTGACCACCCGGCGTGGGTCAATCCAGGTTCGAGTCGGCCTGAGGCCAAACCGATAATTTTTTATTTCATTTTTTGTATTCATTAAAAAAGCGATTGAGGACCGGACTAACCCAATGAGTTCGGTCCGGTTTCCAAGTCAACCTAGGACCAACCAATAATTTTTTATTTCATTTTTTGTACTTCTTGAAACGGCAGCGGGGACCGTCTTGGCCAATGGGTTCGATGATGAGGAAGGTCGGTAAGAAAGGCAAAAGTGTGAGGGTCGAAGTGGGGTGAGGCGTCAAAGCAGAATGAGCATTAATGTCGAGCGGGGAGCAACAAGCCAAGCGAGCATCGAGCGACGAGCGCATGAATGACCCAAAGCGAGTGAGGCGAGTGTCAAGTAGCGAACGGAGAAGTTGTTTCTTTCGATTTTGGCAAATTGAAGACGAAGACAAATAAAACAGAAGAGAACGAATACTAGAGGAGGATACCATAAGGAGTTGTTTATGCCTTTTTGAACGCTGTGAGGACTCTTTACAAAAACATTTTCCTCCTTCATAAATTATGATTATTGACACTGTAAAAGACATTAAAAATCTAAGTTACTAAAGAATAATATAAAAGTACTTGAACTCCTCACTAAATAGCTATTTAATGTTGTTGACGCTATTTATTTTAAAGTTTTCACTATATAAAAAAATTATAAATAATATATTATATATATAGTCGGGATTCTTTCAGGGTTGATTTCTCGGAACTTTTCGAAGGCAGGGACCAACCCGCACAATGCTGGTCCAAGAATTCTAAGACCAAGGACTGACCCGGTCTCATTGGAAACCGGACTAGGACCAACAGGGTTGGGCTAGTCCAGGGTCGGTTCAGGTTGACCCCGGACCGATGCTCACCCCTATTTGCACGTCGTAGCCTTAGTGGAGGTGTGGGAGCCGTGAGACGAAGGAGAAATGGGGAAAAGGCCGGGCTGGAAAGGAAAAAGGAAAAGAAATGGGTTGGGCCAAGCCTAGGTAGGAAGGAGAAGGAAAAAGGAGGAGGCCAGGCCAAGCCGGCCCACCCTAGGCCTGGTAATTTTGCTTTTTTTTTTTCTTCTTTTTTTATATAATTAATAATTAATATATTTTTTAATTTTTTAATAAATTCTACTGGTATTAATGCAAATGTTCCTAATACCTATATGCTTATGTAATTTAATGAAAATGATTTTTTTAGGAGTTAAAAATCAATCTATAATTTTCAATGCAATTAAACACTAAATGAGTAACCAAAATTTAAATATTAATACAATTCAACTTAACTCGAAGATTAAAATCATGATCGTCTCATGACTAACAAAAACTTGAATATATTCAAAAATTTTAAATATATTGGATTTGTTTGAGTAGAATTTTTACCTCACTTTGCTTTTTTTCTCTTGAGACAACTCCATTGTTTCACCAAGCTAATCAACTTTCAAATTTTTTCACTTGTTCGGTAATACTTTGACATTTCATTAAATTAGGTTAAAATATATGTGTGGTAACTAATTTGACTTTCACTGTATCTATACTTTGTGAAAAATGTATTTTCGAGTACACGATAAAAATTTAAGTAGTTATTCAAATTTTTAGAAAGTTCACATGCACGAAATATATTTCCTTTTCGTTGGTTTCATTCTTTTTTTTTTTTTTTGGGGGCAAATAATTAATAGTCCAATATTTTAGAATTTTTTATCAAGACTATTTTCTAGATTCACTCCATGTTAAGTTTCAATTGCTAAATGGCCTTTTACAGGAATAACGGTGTCGTTACCATAGCAACATCCTTTGCCGAATAGCTAAACCTTTCTAACAACCTCACATGATAGCCCAAGAAAAAAAGGAAAATGATTCTTAAGAAATTTATGTGACGAGGAATAGAAAAATGAAAAACCTCTATGAGAAGACGACTTTTCTCAATTGACAACGAAATTTGAAGGAAATTTGTGTGAATCACCCATCTGCGTAGATGTACACGGCAAGATCGATGCTGCTGTCCAACGTAGGAGGTTCTGAAGTGATGACAGCAGCATCGTGTCGACGCCGTCGGAGGGATCTGCACAACTTTCAGTCTCGGGATGTTCGCCATGCCTTTGAGCATCATGGTATTCCTTCACGTCATTCAATAATTTTACAGATGCAATCCTTTGCTTAAGCTATAACAACAGAACCAGTCTAAAACGAGAGCTTTTCAATTTGGACCGTGTAATTTTGTGTTTTTTGCAGAGGAGTTCATGCTAATCACTCCTTCCACACTCTCTAAACCACCACCTGGTTCTTCTATGGACTCCTCGTCAAGGGCATGCTCGTTGCTGCAAGCACCATTTAGTCCTCTCCATCATTCAGCTCTCATGCTTTTCTTTTGCGGTGATTTCTTGTACCAGGCCCAATTTGCATTTACCCAACTTAGATTTGCAATGATGCACCAGTAAACCTTGCACCGGTGAATATGAATCTCTCTGGACGGTCGTCATTTTCATGAAATGTTTAGTTGAACTCTCACACATCAACACAAGCTCAATCAATAATCTAAACCTTAACTCAGAAAAACAATAAAACTTGGATCTCTCCCCGGTTTGTTTATATCATGGAGAGGCTGACTCCAATCCGAAGTGCAAAGCTGTACCCAACTTCACAGTACCAAGCACACGTCACAGAAATGAATAACTTTTTCTTCGTAGATTATTTTTACAAATTTAAGTGTGTAAATAAAATCTGTTCAATTTATCTCATTGACATTGAGCACAAATTCAACTCCTCATGTTCTTTGCTTTGATAATGATGTGCTAGATCTTGCACGATTGAGCCAAGACGATCTCAATTTTAAACCGTGCTACATTTTTACTAGTAATATAGTGGGGGACAATCATGACTTGACATGGTTTCTTAATCGACCTTGGACTTACTTAAAGTCCAAGACTAGGCAGGAACTCAATCTAAATTGACTTTATGAGATGCGGGTTTTACTTCTAATGACCAAGCTTTCACTAAAATTTACTTGATGCCCCAAAAGTCGACTCAACTTATCAACTAGACTATAAAAAAAAAAAAAAATAGTCTTAATGCTAAATTTGAGAGACATCAAAATTTGCATTCGCGCTACACTTTATGCCTTATGCTATCAAGGCACTCAAATCTATTATGATCAAGCCTAACTCCTTAGGTACGTAGTCAAGCTACTTTAACTGAGTAAGAATTAAGCCAAACCAGTGAACCACAATCGTGTAGCTTGGGTTGTTTGCGAGTAACTCAATTAACTTGCATCCATGGATGCACCGACATCAATGACACGATCTAAAATCAATTCACAGATCATTTTTGTTGGAAAAATTCTCTTAAGGTATTTTGAAGTCGACAAAACATTTCCATCAGTCTAGTCTGAAGACTTGCAGACTCTACTACCAAAGTATGAAGACCAAAGTCTGAAGATATCAAGACTCAAGTTTCAAAGTCTAACTCTCATGGCCAGATTCCAGACCGACAAAGTTAAAACTTCTTTATGATTACTTCTAGTGTGGTTTTGACTCAAACGGTTAAGGAATATCTCTCGACTGGAATTAACACTTCAATATCTTCTATTCATATTCGAATAATCTAGATTCCCTAGATTCGCAACTTATACTTAGAAGGTTCTACTTATAGAAATCAAGATCCTGATTGTATGGGCGAGCAGGATTGATGGGCTATCAACATTTTCCTTAAAGGGCTCGAGATCTCTTTAAATTGATTATGTCCAACGGGTTGATTGAAAGAACTTCTTTGGAAGGTGCCAACGGTAATGAAGGCATGAAGAAGTATTTAAAGGGAGACGCTCAAGTTGTTCAAGAGTGCCAGATAGAAGAATTTCAAAGTACGAATCTCTTTGTTATTTTGGGATCTTATCCTTCGAGCTATACGTGTAATCAAAA